>VZSG01001808.1:8267-23924 GCA_013398315.1 Nothoprocta pentlandii
CCGCTGCAGCGCCCTGCGGAGCTGCTCAGCACCACGCAGAGCTCCCTGCTGCCCATCACCGCAACTGCAAACAAGGGTCTGATTACGGACGTTTCACACGGTGGGGAGTGAAAAACAAAAAGGAAGATAATGCAAAGTTCTAATTCCTGCTGGATTTGCCCTTTCTGTTATTAGAGCTGCTCAGCTTCTAGCTGGAAATGTTGCTCTGCCCATTGAGCAGAAAGGCAGGGACCGTGGCGGCGCCACGGGTGTCCCTTCGGTTCAGCGCGCGCGGTCCCGGGCACGGGGCATCAACAGCAAGGCTCCTCCACCAGGAAAGAACCAGAACGGGCTGTGCCCAGCACTCTGGCAACCCGCCGGCCCAAACCTGGCGAGGGAGGCTGCACGAGGGAAAAGGCTGAAGCTTAGCAAGAACACTGCTATAGCTTGCCGTTTTCTTTCAGAATTGCAACAGATCTGACTAAGCTCTGGTGCTTACCTTGCTCTGCCAAGCCGGGCTTCTCCAGATCCCCATTGACACACGGCTTGCTGTCTACTCCATCCTTCAGGCCGGGCTCGCCGCTTGGTTTCAGGAGGATATTGCTGAAAGTGGGAGCCAAGCGAAAGCAGCGCTTGGTCTGAAAGAGCTGGGTCGACATGGCCTGGAGGTTACTGGCTATGCTGGCGTCGCTGGTGCTCAGGGAACCTGGCCCGTTGGCTGCTGGATCTGGGGTCTCGAGTTTAGAGACGCTCGGGCTCTTGGAGTCCCCCAGCCCACTGCCATCCACACAGTTTTTTAAGGCCTCTTCAGGCCCACTTTTGCCTCGGCCACTTCCCTCCTCCCCCGGCTCATCCTCCATGTCCTCCAAGTCGGAACGGGATTCCTGGCTGTTCATGTCAGAGTCCGTCTCCACATCAAAAGCAGCTTCCGCCTCCTCATCGCTCTTCTCAGAGCCACTTTCGGAGCCATCGCTGCCCTTTGTGGAGCCCTGGCTGGAGTCGGAGTCAAAGCCCTCGCTCAGGTCGCTCTCGTCCACCTTCTGGGGGTGACGGCGGCGGCGCAGGCAGGACAGGCGCGAGTACTTCTTGCTTTTCTTGCAGTCGTTCTTCTGCTGGTCTTCGTTGGGCTGGTGATTGGCCAAGGCAGCCTCAGCTTCCTTCTCGATGGAGTTCACGGGCTCCCGTGGCTCCTGGTCATCTGCAGGGATTTAAACGAGAGCACAGGGTAGAGGAGGCCTCCTGTGCAACACAAGCCGGTTGCCGGTCCTGAGCCCAGGGATCAGGCCGTACAGATTGAGCCATCGCTTCCCTTAGTGTCTCCTGCTAGGGAAGGAGCAACAGCAACCTGGGAGGATGAGTCACTTTCTAGGAGGCAGCCAGAAGGACTCGGGAAGCCTGGATGAACACACCGGAATGTTCTGTTCTGGGACAGCTCAGTGCGGAAAGCTGCCAGAGCAGCACAGAACCTGCACTTCCATCCCAATCCCGTCGTGGTCAGGGAGCCCAGCAGCTCCCTGCCGTGCCGGGCGGCTCGGACAGAGCAGCGTGCGCCGAGCCAGCCCCTCCGGGGAGCAGCACGCTGGGAGCCCCCACGGCACCCGGGCAGCTCCAGCAAACTGTGCGGGAGCGATCCGGAGCACCGGCAGGGAGCCTGCAAGTGGGCGCCAGGAACCACACGCAGGGCAGTCGGCACAAGCACGACGGCTCCTGCAGCCTGCGGTGATCCGGGAACTCCCAGAGAACTTGCGAGTGGGGACTGTCTCCCCCAGCTACCTGTCAGTGGGGATTTCAGCCCAGCGGTCAAACACTAAGAGGTCTCTAACGTCCCTCCGTTCTCCGAGACGCCCTTTCCCACACCCCACATCCAGGCGGCCGGGGAAACGCAACAGCCACCTACACAGGTAGGCGACTGGGCAGACCCAGCTTGCCCCGTCCCTGTCCCCTTACCTGTGCCATCACTCTGAAAGGCTGGGACTGGATTTTCCCCTTCTTCCAGCTCTGCCTGCAGGCGAATATTGACGTGGTTTATCAGATGAGAGAAGAGGGCCAGCGTGAACGCGATGGCTGCGCTGTACTGCTTTGAACCTGCAAGGGGAATGAACAATGAGCTGGAGGAGAGCAGGTTGCCCAGCAGCCCACAGCACCAGGCAGAAGACCTGGTCTTAACTAAGTGGAACACCAAGCGTGAGCGCTTTCTGTTCACAAAAGAGCTGAACGACGCACTGATTACCTGCCCTCTTGAGGCTGTGGACACTCATGAGGCAGATGATGACCATGCGGAAGATGAGCAGATCGGGAAGGAAGGAATAGCCGCTCTCGTACTCCTCTTCATCTTCGCTAGTTGAGTTCAGATTCGGAGGAGAAGGCAGGTAGAACAAGCACAGGTTGAAATCCTCCAGCACCGACTGGCAGAGGGATGTCAGCTCGGAATCCAGAGAGCTTAGCAGGGGGAAAGTTAACACAGATCATTATTTGGGACTGGAGCTCCTGGCAACCTCTGCGTGGAATCTGAACCGAAACTGGCAGAGGATTCACGTGGGTCATTTAGCACTAGACATGATAAAGCCCTGGGGAAACCACTGCAGGCAGCAGCAGCTACGGGAAGCAAATGAGAGGAATCAGACTATGGTTGTTCTCTCCAAAGCTGCTAATCTAAAAGAAACGTTCAGTGGATCCCCTCCCTGCAAAGAAAAGGGAGTAAAAGCCTGGAGGGATTGCACATTCACTCCCAGGCCTAGGGTGGCACTGCTGTGGACAGGAGCAAACAGTCCCTCATTCACCTCCAGGGCACTGAGCAGGAGAGGCAGCTCATTCACTGCTGCTCAGTGTAATGAGCTCGTGTCACCAAATATGAAATATTGGTTAGAAAACCAACCATCATCTGGAGATTAAAGTCATTCTTTGCATTTCTCTACTTCATGGAATCCAAAGATCTCAGAAGTGCTTTACATTTAATCTGAATAACTGCTGAATGACTCGCTCTCTGCGAGCTCAGGCAGTGCCCATTAGGATACACATCACACTTTAATGTTAAAAAGCACCAAAGTTTCATATCCACTGCCCAGTTCAACACTGCACTGCAGCACTCAAACCAGGGCCTCAGCTTTTCTTCCTCCCATGGCTCTAACTTGCAGCCCCGCAAGAGCTTTGCAAAATTCCTGCTATTTCAAAGAAAGCACCCACAGTGCTCAGTGCAATGGACTGAAACAGGAGTTTCCCAGTTACCACAGAAAAATAATCCCTGTCTGCAAAACATCTAGTAAATGCTTTTCAAGAGGCAACACACTTAGGCTATTGAAGTGATTTCCTATTTTCTTACGCACTAAACATGTGCTAAGCGGATATTAAATGAGCCTTGAAGTCCAGCTCCAGTGCAAGTCAATATTTGAAAGCAAGCACATACAGGGCTGCGTTGGCAGCAGCACAGGAGGAAAGGGAGCATTCCCTGGGATCTGGCGCTTGCGGGATGGCACCTGGATCAGCACGGCCAGCTTGGAGAGCCCCAGGATAAAATAATAAAGTGCCAAACTCAACTTAGGTCAGCAGAAGGCTATCAAGGGGACTGCAAAATGACTATATATATGTCATAAAATGACTTCATGACCATAAAAGCCATATAGGCAAAGAGAGCTGTCCACTTCAGTCCACTTGAAAGAGGAAAATCTGAGGGGATATAATCTGTCCTGAAAACTCTGTTTCAAGCAGTAAGAGGTTAATTTAGAACCACCTGAAAACCTCCGAGAAGAAACCGAGAAAATCCCGGAAAAGCCACGCAGCTGTACAAAGCTTCCCATTTATTCCAACACAAACAGGTTATGTTATTCATTCCTCTGAATAAGGTATTTGGTTACAGGTTTCCCAGTGCAATGAACTGTTCTGCACACACGCAGAGGGTGACTCTTTGCGGCTGAATCAGCCTAAATCCAGCGCTTGCCAGGAGAAACCATTTGAAAGAGGCATTAGAACATGCCAAGGGCACGGGACAGAGCACAGAGGAACTCGGAGGCTCAGGACTCAACCGCTGTCTCAGTTTATCTAGAACTGCAGAGTATTTAGCCCTCTGATATTTCAGCCTCCCTTCAAAGGTGACCATCTTCACACACTGCAAGGTTAGAGCACTCTCCAAGGCTTGCATTTTTTGGCAGAAAGACTCAGCACAGACACTGCTGCTCTGCAGGGAACAACCTCTTCCATTTCCAAACACCCAGCACCGTGAGTTATCATGAGGAGTTATCATCTGTTGTAGCCTTACCTGCTTTTCGGCTGCAAAAGGCTCTGCAGGTACATAAAGCTCACCAGCAACCTCTTTATGTCTTTGCATCTAAAAGAATTAAGGAGAAAACACTGTATCCCACCAGAGGAAGAGGGGAGGTCAACACAGCTCTATTAATCAGGTAAATCAGGGCACAACTGATACCTACATTCTGGAGTAAGAAGGCCAGTTTAGACGCCTCTACTTCCCACCAAGGTCTCTCAACCCCCCTCTACAGTCACCAGCTCCAGAGGAGGGTGGGAAGCCCCTCACCCCGACCTCTACCAGCTTTTAGGTTGTGATCTCAGGAGAGAAGCCACGAGATCAAGCACGAGATCTACACTGGGGCAGGTTAAAATTAATTAGTTAATTAGCAAAAGAAAAAGCTCTCCAATTCTGAGAGCCCTCAGTGGCTCGGAAGGGCCAGGAGCCTGCTGCCCAGAATGGCACTGCCCTCTGCCAGGGGAGGGGGCTGACGGCTTGGCAGCTCTGAGCTCTTCCCTTGCGGGGGCTTTTACCGTTTCTTGCTCGGGGACAGCTTCCTGGTTTCACACTTCTTCAGCTGGTGATACATCTTGGCCGCTTTGTCGTACAGCCGCTTCAGGTTCCCGTAGGCCCCTTCGAAGGACACTTCAGACTGGATACTGAGGCCCCAAAACAGAACAGACACATCAAGGGCTGCTTTGCCACAGGGCTGCTCACATTTTATGCCTTGATATTGAGGCAAATACAGACAAATAAATACGAGGACAGGTGCCTAGTGCTTTTGTTTGAACACGCTGGGGTCCTTAACTCACCTTGATGTCTGCAAATGCCACAGCAACATGGGCAACCTTTACACACCCATGTATGGATTCGTGGCATGGATTTGTGCCTTCAGGCCATGCTCAGATAACCCAATTCCACCCTCTTGCTGTGCTGGGAGCCTCACAGGGCACCACCAGCCCCCCGCAGCCTCCCAGACTCCATCCCCAGCACAGGGACACAGGTGGAAACCCGCCCTCCAAGTGCAGCCCCACGGGCCTGTTCAGGGACAGCACGACAGCTGGGTTTGACCAGGACTTATCTGGCTATCAGTCCTGCTCAGGGGGTAAATAGCCCCGCTCTGCTCCTCCCCATCCCCCTGAAACTCATCCACTGAAAGTCACAAGCACAAAATAAAGGAGAAAATCTGGCAGCAGCAGCCAGGGCACCCCGATTCCTCCTCCAGGAAACAAGGAGATGCTCACAGGCACTCACCAGCGTAAGTAGCAATAAGTGGCTTCCACATTGTAGTATTTGCTCCCCGCCAGTGTCCCCAGCTGATTGAAGGGCATCCCTGCGACGCAAGAGAAGGACAAGGGAATGAACCTCCACCTTGCCGTGCTACAAAGCCCATCCTTGCCTTCCTACGACGCTTCCAGGTGGGAGGGAAGCCAAGTGGCACCCACAGCACCGTAGCTGCAGTCCAAAGCTCTGCACTACTTCATCCTTTAGCCATTTAGCTTTTTCTCCCCCGTTTTATGGTGTTTTTAAGATCTTCCCTCCCTTCCTGCTGCATGTCTGCAGAAGAAAGAGCAAACAACTCCTCCTCAACAAGCACCTGTCCTTGACCCCACTATGTTGGGTTTCTCTCAACCTGGACAACATCTTATCAGCGTTCGAGTGTTCTGTCCCAGCCAACTGAGCTGCCTAACTGCTGGTCAGGGACTGGTTTTGGAGATCAGACGCAGCAAGCAACTCGGAAGAGCCCCGCAAAGACAAGGCAGCGAAAACCTCCTCTGGAGCTGCTTCCTTTTAAGATAAGATAGGCGCTCAGCCCTTGCCATCGGGTGCTTGGGTAAAACAATCACTTAAAGCAGAACGAAGCACACAAGATTTGTTACCGCCGCTGCTCTTGTCAGAACAAGGGTGAGCAGTAACATTCTCTGCCAGCCAGGGCCAGCTGGAGCATCCCTGAGCCACAGGAACATTCTACCCCATTCATGGAAGCTCCAGCTTCTTGAAATTATCTGGATGGGTAAGCTGGCCTCCTTGGAGGAGATCAGCTTTCCTCAACTCCTCTCCCTGGCTAGCCTGCTAAAGAGTCTCGCAGAAGGAACTACCTCTAGCCAGGGAATAAAACCATTCCCCTCTCAGCAACCACATCTAGACCTAAACAGAGCAGTGTCACACAATAGTGCTTTTAGGCTACAGCAGCAGGACGTAAACAAGGAAAATCCACGGTAATTTACTCACCGATTTGTGGTGCAACAGAAAGTGCTTGATAGTAAAACCGCTCGGCCAGCAGCTCAGTGTCCACACCTGCCAGCTCGTTCTGATAGCGAGCTGAAAGAAAAGCCACACAGTGCACGTGAGAAACCAGAAGCTGCCCTTCTCCCCTCTTTTGCCAAGGGGCACCGCTTCCTCGCAGGCTGAACGTCCCTCAGACCTGGAAACACCGGCCAGGACAACAAACTCATCAAATGAGAGCCGCTCCTGGCGACACGCACAAACGCTCGGGGCTTGCCGGGGCCGTTTGAAACGCCCCTACGTCACCCGCACTGTCCTGTGCACCACGGTGCCGCCGCTCCAGGCGGAGGGGACGTCTCTCAGCACTTGTGGGGGGTGCAAGCAAAAGGAACAACATCTACTGCTCCATGTGTTAAATGCTGATTCATTCACCCTCGAAATAACTCAGTGTTGTGCTCCACTTTCCAGCACCCCAAACACACCGTATTCTACTAGAGCAGAGTGTGAAATGTGAAGTCAGTCAATTTAATAAAACACCTGGTGTCTAGACTGGACCTTATCAATCATCACCCCTCTCCAATACCAGGAGGCATCACGGAGGCTGTGGAGTCTCCTTCTGTGGAGGTCTTCAAAGCCCGCCTAGATGCCACCCTGTGCCACATGCTCTAGGTGTCCCTGCTTGAGCAGGAAGGTTGGTCTAGATGATCCCTAGAGGTCCCTTCCAACCTCGAACACTCTGTGATTCCGTGAAAACCTTTGGTGCCAGGACAGCAAGGAGGGGAGTGCATTTTTCTCCTGTTAGTCAGGCCAGTCAGTCCCTCTGCCCCACACGACACTCACTTGCCCTGCATTCTCCAGCGGATTCGCGGACAGCAAGGATGCCAACACAGCCCCAGGAGCTCGAGGGCTGCTGCGTGTCGAGCACATTTGCCCAGACCACGCTTGGAAGGGCTGCTTCTCACACAGCTACGTTTCCTCCCTGCCTTCACAACCCCAACCAAGCACGATGCTGCCGGGCTGCAGAGCAGAGGGTGCCAGGAGCCCCTGGCACCGTGGGGAGTCCCAATGCCCCCTCATCCCGGGCAGCCACCAACACTGCTCAACAAATCCCACTTCCATTCACGCTTACGCTGTTGACAGCGGCTCCGGAAGGCAACCTTAAAGCAAGTCTGAACAGGGAAGTCACTCTGCTTCCAGTTTCCTTTGCGCTGTCCAAGCGACATAAATCAAGTCAAGGCTTCCATTCTTACCAGCTGCAGTTGCAGTCGTTTGCCAGTAGCCAACTCGTCATCTGCTGGCACGAAAACAAAGCTGCTGCCATCTGCGGCAGCTCACTTCTCCATGGCGTTTCCACCTTAAACCAGTCACTGACAAATGTGTCCACAAGAAACCGGTGCCTGCAGGCGACTACGGCAGCTGACTAACAACCCTGGAACCAGCAGGCTGAGTGGCCCCGTCTTTTATGTGCTAAGGGTTGGAAAGATGCTGCTGCTCTTACCTAGATCTCCCAGATAAACCAGACATCTGTGACACGCCATCTGTGCCCACTCCATCTCCTTCTCCGACGCAGACACGGGTTTCTTACAGCCTACACGAGAAAGGCAAAAAAAAAAGAAAAAAATCACATAGACCATTGGGGAAAGGCGGGTGGAAAGACACAGGAGCAGCCTACGCCCGAGACACGCGGTGTTTCGGTGGGTGAAAACAGGGATTGCACGTTCAGACCACAGCACTGGCTGCTGCCCGGGTGTCTCGCAGACCCAGACAGGTCCCTCCTCGCCGGTGTGAGGTGGCAGAGGGGACAGGGCTCCCCCGTGGAGCTCGACCGCGAGTCACGGCACCGGGGACGGCTCCACGACGGCAGGACAGAGGCCCCTCCTGCTGCAAGCCGCAGGATCGTGGAAATGCGGCGCCGAGCGAGCGCCCCGAACAAGGGCTGCGGAGAGGCTGAGCTCGTCAGCACGACTAACGAGGCCTTCGGACAGGGGCCGGCGCAAATCCCTGGAAAGCGGAGGAGAAGCCGAGCACGGCGGCAGCTGGCAGCGACACTCGGCCTGGACGGAGCCGCCCTATTGCTGAAGCTGGAATCGGATGGAGATCCGGATTCGGGGCTGCCCCAACCAAAACGGGAGGAGGGGAAGTTACGCCAGCAATGGGCAGGAAGGGAAAGGACAGCTGGAGAGCGTCCCGCCTCAAAGACACCCTATGGCCACCAGAAAAAAACTGCAACTCAGAGGAAAGGGACAAAAACTAAGGAAAGACTTCTTTACAGTGATGGTGACAGAGCACTGGAACAGGCTGCCCAGAGAGGTGGTGGAGTCTGCTTCTCCAGAGATCTTCCAAACCCGCTTGGACGCAGCCTGTACCCCGTGCTCTGGGTGACACTGGGTGTGCAGGGGTTGGACTAGAGGATCTCTAGAGGTCCCTTCCAACCTCAGGGATTCTGTGATTCTGAGAAAAGGAGATGGTTCCTGGCGGCTGTTCCGGCTAAGTAGAGCCTTCGACCGTGACTCGGTTCCTGGGAGGGGCTGAGGGACACAGAGGGACACGAGCCCACCTGCCCAGGCAGAGGGACAGCAGGCGCCCAGCCTGGCTTCCTGTTCTACCGCTCGGAGAGGAAAATCCCGCAAGCAGGAATATCCCGCAAGCAGCAATCCCACAGGAAGGCACTCCCGAGAGGCCCAGTGCAGTCTGACCTGCTTCCCTCTTGGCTTGGTTCAACAGGGAGGAAGCGCAACCCAGATTAAGGGAGCACTGAGGAAGGAAAGGGGCTTTGCAGGAGCCACCTCAGCGACACGTGGCCGCTCAGCTGCCACCAGGAGGATCTACCCTCCCTTTCTGTTTCGCCTTGAATCCCGGTTCTATCACATACCGGCCAAGTTCCCTCACCCCAATTTGTCTTTCATAGGTGCTTCTCCGCACACATCACTCCTGCACACGCACGTTTCATCGTTCATGTCCAGCTACAGTTTTCTCGGCTGCATCCGAACCCACTAAGCAACCTGGAGGAGGAGGTTCCTGCAAAGGCAGCCGCCCGCTGGAGCACAGGTCCCGCTGGAACATGGCTCCGAGGGTTTTAGTTCTGCAGCACCAAGCTACATCTCTCAAAGCAACAGTTGCCAGGGACATCTGCCTTCTAAAATGACATTTCAAAGCTGATCACGATACAATCGTCTCCCAGAAGCTAAGAATAGGATATCAGTACCTAAAATGTCCTATTGCTGAAGACATACTAAGGGGTTTTATCCCAATTTCTCTGTCGCTTTCCCCCTGCCAGCTTTAAAAATATCAATTAAAGCCTGCTAATACAATTCACAACCCCACCCCTGCATTCCCATTTCTCATCTGGAGCAGAAACGTGCACCTCGAAGCCACCGAGCGCAGCAGGAGAGCAAAGCCAAGTGCTTTACACCATGATCATCTACCAGGGGCCGCCTAGAGCTGCTTCTGAACTGCTCTGAACACTCTTGCTCCTCCGCCCCTCGGCTTAGCCGGCGTCCGAGCGGCCGCACGGGCAGCTGCCCGCGACAGCCAGCGCCGCAGCAGTAGCCTGGGTGGCAGCAGCTCCCTCGCGTTCCCAGCCCGAGAGGCACCGGCCGTTTCAGAGCGTGCACGAGTGGGAGAAGGCGACAGCAGGTGGGCAGAGCGCGGGCCGGCAGCAGGAACTGCGATCTAGGTGAACATCAGGGTGCTCTGGCAAAACCTGCTGATTTCTAGAGCCTATTCCCACCACGGCCTGGGTGTCTACTTCAATTTATTAAAACAACCTGTACAGACGGAAGAACTCTTCCAAATTCCCTAATTAAGTTTGCTTAATAAGAAGTTTGTATCACCAAATGACCCTTAAAGCATTTTCTATGAGCACTTTTTGACACATTTCAACCCTTCTTGCGTTCCTGTGTGCCAAGACCAGTTCAAATATTAAGAGGGGAAAAGAAAAACCAGAGAAAACAGAGCAGGGGACACGGGCTCTTTTGGAAAGATAAAGGGCTAATGAGAAATCAAGTGAATCCCTCAAATTCCAAGCCAAAGGTGCCCTGGCAGCAGGGGAGGCCACTTGAGCGGGACTGAGGCCATCTGAGCCAGGAGCACAATGGGGCGAGCACTGACCGATGAGCGGGTCCGTTACGTGGGTCCAGTCAATACAGCACTGCAGCTCCAGCTGATAGTGAGACTGGATGTAGAGGAGAAGGTGCTGGTAAAATCCGATGCCGGCGATTAAGTGAGTCCGGTAGGCGCACTCCAGGGTGCTCCGGCTGTGAATGTGCTGCAGGGGAAGGAAGAGCTCGTGTTAACGCAACCACGCAACGTCTCAGAGTGGCAGCCCAACACAGCAGCTGTCTCGGCTGTAATTTCTGCACATCTGTACCGCTTTTGGCTCAAAAATGTGGAATCCAGCGGTATTTACTAAGGGTCATAACAAAGGAGAAACGCTCACAGCAAGGAGGAATAAAAAATTAACATATCTGGTTAGAGCGCACCTTAAATATGCTCAAATAACCAGATCATGGGGACAGAGTTCACAACAGCAGAAAATACAACCAAATGTCAGCGTCCGGAGCATTTTCTGGTGATCAGCTCCAGAAAAACCCAACACTTCGTCAGGCTGACAACGTCCTTAAGATGATCCCTGGCATTCCCTCGACATGGGGACACATCTACTTGGAAGACGAGAAGACTTAAAATATAAATTAAAAAATAAGAAAAAAAAATAATAATAAAAAAGTTAAAAAAGCTGAAATATCCTCCGCACTTGCAGCTCTCTGGACAGATTGTTAGAAATTACTGGCCCACAGCTAGACAGAAAGCGCAAGTCAGCTCCACGATGAAAATTCAGGAGCTCCTGGCTTCCTGCCCTGTGTTCAGACCACAACCTCTCCAAGCAAATGAAGAATTTCACTTGGTCATTTCACTTGGTCTGACCGGTGCATGCCCAGAGACTCTCCCAGGCAGCAGCCACAGATACCTGCCTTTTTATTTGTTTTAATGAGCTGGATAACTTCATAGTAAACCTTCCTCCAGAGCAGCTCTTCTGCTTTTCTCCCATAATCCACTGGATGCAGGAACATCAGCTTCACACACAACTCCCGCAGCCTGAGACAGAGCAAGGAATGAAGACTTAGCTACAGCAGCCCCAAAAACAGTAGGGAGAGGAAATCCCGAATCGATCCGCACGGATGAGCTAGCCCCACTGGTGACGGAGCAGCTCGTGGCACTGCCACACAGCAGCAGCTGGAAAAGCCACAAGCCGCAGCGGTCACCTGCCCTCCACCGGCATCAGCAGCTCTCTGAACTGCATTAATGTCAGAAGTTGTCTAAAACAACAGGTAAACTCCACCATCCTCTCCAGGCCGCCCCAAGAGCTGATAAAAGATTTCAGGCGCAGGTAGGAAGCTTCTCCATCACACAGATAATTGAAGGCAATGGCAAGGAAGTCATTATCCGATGTGAAGACAACTTATTTGTCTTGCAACAGGACTCGGGAAAGCCTCCGGCCACCCACCTCGGCTCTGAATACCTATGTCCAAATACAGACCTCAAGTGCGGCCTCTGCTCCAAAAATCTGGAAATATCCTGAGCCAGTGGGTACCACTGCTGATGTGCGACTTCCTGGGCACGATTTTCAGGTCCAATATAAGGACTACACCCTCTGCCCAAACTTACTTGTTCCTCAAGCTGATGTTCTCGGGCTTGAAGACCTCCTGATAGGCTGCCTTATTGCCAAGGATGAGGTCGAGCCGATGAACAGCCTCCACCACCGCTCTGCAAAGCGACAGAGGAGAGCGTCGCAGGGGCACCTTACCTGGGGGGTTTTATCACAGCCGGCCTCGCTGCACGCAGCCACGCCGGCCTCGTTAACCCCATCCCTTAATGGGCTGCAGCCGCCCGCCGACACGCTGATTGCACCTCCACACGACGTTCTGAAAAGCTCAGGGAAAGAAGCAGAGTTCTACACACTTCAGTAGTTTGTTTCAAATGAGCTGCTACCACCACCTGCACGGTCAAAATTGCCCATTATTTCTACGGGAAAAAGCGGCTTGGGACATATTAGTAACTTTTAACCCTGCAGTTCAAACCTACTACACATACGTGGATAATTTAGATATAACAAAGCGCACGATTCAAGAGTGGGTTTGTTTCCAATGCTGTTCGATAGGGCAAGGGTCAGGAATCCTCCACTCCCTGCTCCCTTCCCACTCCCTTCATTCCTTCTGCCAGCACTGGCTGATCTTTGGTAGAGCGGTTCACCGAAAGGGGAGATCTCTGCATGGGAGACGCAAAAACGCTCTAAAATATCTCATTTATTACAGGCTCCTGGGCTCCAAGCCGGCTGAAACACAGGCCAAGCAGCTTCCGAGCACAAACGCGCCTGGGAGGCGCTGCCGAGACCCGGCCCCTCGGAGCGGGGACGTCGCCGCGCGCAGAACGTCAGGCGCTGCACCAAGGAGGCTACAGACCCCAGCCCGGCACCGGAACGAAAGCGGGGACTTGGTGTTGGGATCTCGAGGGCAGCTCGACAAGGCGCAGACGGAAAATCCCGGGTGCAGCCCCTCAGGAAGGGCACGTTTCCAAAGCCCGGCCTTGGCTGCGCCTGCTTTCGACGCCGGTGCGCCGCCTGCCCCAGCTCTTCGCTTACCGCCTTCCCTTGGGAGCTTATCTGTTACTGCTTGGCTCTCCACATCACAAAACGCTTTGGAGCTGTAAACTTGGACTCATTTGTTTTTAAATCTCAAATTATGGTGAAAAGCATGGCTAAGAACACCTGAAATCGCCTTTATTTGAGGGTTTTGGCGGGGCTGCCCTGGCAAACACTGATAGCTTAAAATGTCTTGTCCTCCAAGCCGTGCCCAGCCAACTGCATCCAACTGCATCCCTCGTTTGGTCGTCTTCCCTTGCATCGCTCCCAGGGCGCGTGCAGAGGAAGAGGAGCACGAGGCCGAACGAGAGGGAGCTGATGCGGCGCAGCGGGGTGAGTGGCTGCGCGTGGCGCCCGCGGCCCTTTGTGGAGGATGAAGCCCCCGACCGTGCTCAGCGGGCGCCGAAACCAGCGGCTCTCCCTGCAGAGGCAGCGATGCCCTCGGGGCTCCTTCCCCAAGGGAAGCAGTGCGTCCGGGGGGGCTTCTCCACAAGGCACTGCCGCCGGAGGAAGAGCGCGGGCAGAGGAAAACCTTCCTTGGCCGCTCGGGAGGGCAAAACCTCGCGGAGCTGAACCAGCTTCTCCTAAAAAATCCTGAAAAACCAAGAACGGAGTGAGAATCACATGTGGGCGGCTGCTATGAGCCCTGGTATCCACATCTGCCCCCGAGCATCTCTGACGGGGCCTGAAGGTCCTTTGCCAGCTCTGCCCAATGCCTCACGTCCCCCCAAGCAAGACAAACGCCTTTTTGCAGGCAAAGGGCTCGCTGCTGCGGGAGGCGGCGCGGCGTGCGGGGCTGCAGGGCAAGCAGAGAACGAAGAGCCCATTCCCCGGCACCCCCGACACGCAGCAGCCCCAGAACAGCCATCCCTGCAGCTTTACAAGGACCTCGGAGCTGCTCTCTGCGCTCCGGAGCAGCGGCCGCCGCGCGCTCCACGTCGCTCCGACACCTCCAGGTGGGAAACCAGCTCCCAGCACCAGACACCTGCACCTGAGGCCATGGACAGCCACTGGGACACGGCCCTGGAGGGCCCCGCACTGCCTCCTTTTCCTACGTTCAATAAATTTGGGTCCCTTCACAAGCACACAGTCCAAATTCCCTCCTTGTTCGTTAGTGCTCACCTGCCAGATCTGCTCCCAAAACAGGTAAAATGCTTTTTTTACACTTAAAAGAGCGCCACAAAGCCTCACTGAAGAACCTGGCCAAGTTGAGCAGTGGGAGAAACACGTCCCAACGTCACCCAGTGTGACCCTGCGCATAGAGACTCCGCAATGGGGATGACGGAAGAGTGCACCGCAAGGATACGGAGAATCGGGAAACAGCGTCGTTCCAGAACATTTGGGAACACCAACGAGGAGCAGCCGAGCGCGCCCGGATTCAAACGCAGCTCGTGCCGGGGCACCGAGGCCACAGGTCGAGTCGCACGCAGGGGGTAAGGGGCTAACTCTTGTCTCTGCCCGCGTCTCGGCGCTTGCCGCACGGAGCCCTTGCTCGAAGCGCCGAGGGAGCAAACGGGAGGCCAGGCTATTAAAAGAAGCGAGGGCAGCACCTCCCGCCAAGCAGGTGGGAAGCGCCCGGCGCCAAGTCCTCTCGGGCCGCGCAGGGAGGGATCCAGCAGCTCCCTTTGGTGCCGCCGGGACACGCGCAGAGTCGTAGCCAGGGCTGCAAAATCCAAACACCTCAACCTAACCCGCGGGAAGAGTTTCCAGAGCCTTTGGCGTCGGCAAAGCACGAGGAACACGGCACTCACGGGCAGCAGGTCCCTAGGCTGGCACCCGAGCTCCGACACTGCTCAGGTCAGAAGCCTGCAAAGAGACCCAGCAGCTACCTGGCTAGAAAACCTGCAAGTGCCGCAGAGGCTGCAGCAAAACACCCAAGGGGCCGAGAGCGCACGCCTCGGAGAACAGCGGCCACCGCGTGTCACCACGAGCCTTGCAAGGTAAATCATCGTTACAGTGATAACACGAGGGCCAAGTGTAGGAGGGCGGCTTGCGCGAAGCACATCAGGGAGACGGGAATAAATCCAGACTTGTAGGCAAGGCTCTGGTCGCGCTTCCCAGAGGGAGGTGAAGCTCTCTCTGTTTTATCAAGGGGGCACAGAGGTTCCCAGGACATTTCCAACGCCGTGCAGTGGGTCAGCAGCTGGAAACGGAGCCTGGGAACGGAGCAGGAGCTGTTTCCTGCCCTCCCCATCGCGCTCATGTGGGAAACCACGGGGGCACTCCGGAAACTGCACCGGGAAACGGCTCCGCACGAGTGCGCGGGGGGCAGCGGCAGCAGCGCGCGGGCTGTGCACGAGGCCGCCACATCCCGGCCCTTCCCCTCGCACAGCGGCCGGAACGCGGAGCAGGACGCGGGACGGGCGGCAGTCGCGACCTCCGCACAGCGAGAACGTGGTCTGGCCCCCGCTCCGCGGAGCCGCCTCCGCGCCCTTCCCGGCCACGATTCCCACTCTCTCTTCCTCTGCATCCCTCCACTGCCCTATCCTGCTGCTCCCTGCCCCAGCGGCCTCCTCTCCCTGCATCCCACACGTCCTCCCTCCATCCCCTCGTCCTGACCCCCTGCAGGCCCCACAGC
>VZSG01001810.1:3937-14860 GCA_013398315.1 Nothoprocta pentlandii
ATTTTAACATAACCATTACATTAATCATACTCTTTTCCCAAGGCATGTTAGTGCGATCAGGGTGCGGGGTGGGGGAGTCTTTGTATAGCTTTTGTCAAGTGGATAACTGTAGCAGCAAACTGGGTTAAGGCAAATAGTATAAAATATTTTTGTCTGCTATTGTCAGAGACTTACTAAGAGGAAAAACTTTTTTGAAGCTTAATGTTCTACACTTGACGGTATTTTTCATTCTGACTGAGTGTTCTATGTTAGCGAGAGCCATTTTCCTGGATGTTTACGTAGGTTTTGCACAGTAATTCAAGAGTATCTGTAAGAGGATAGAACATATCTTTAAAAGTTAACTGTCAACTTGGACAATGTAATACCTTTAGAGTGTGGCTTAAATGTTGAGAAAAGGCTTCAAATGCTTAAAATCACTGTCTTCCCTTACCATTTTCTTATTTAGAATTTATTTTCTGGAATGAGAATAGTTGCTTTAATTTCCTGAACTGTAAATATAAATCGGCTCTGGAAGGCAAATCATAGTTCAGTTAAAATGCAGTATCGACTCACATAGTGCCCAGTTGAGCTTGAACTGAGAGGGAGATTTTTTTTTTAAATACCCAATACATTTTTTTATTCACATTCTAACGATTTTATTTTTATTTTGTTGCAGTAAAGTGCAAACTATTGTAGATTGTGTGTGTGTGTGTGTGTGTGTGTGAGAGAGAGAGAGAGGCTGGCTGGCTGGCTGACTTGTGGTTTATTTTTTTGTTTGTTTTTTGACTGAAATAAGACAAGACTGATACTAATACTAAAGGCTAATTTCTTCGTGTTTTCTCATCAAAAGATGTGTTTATTTCACTTGAGTGAATTATATGTTGAAACATGGGCTATTTAATTGAGCAGAATTCACCCTGGTGTTACTCTGCTAACTTAGTAAGTTAGCATTGCTATTTTTTAATTGCCTTTTCTGAAGAGTGGTGGCATGGTACACCTTTGCAAGCATGTACCAAGTTATACCTTTTTGAGAGACAGTGAAGAAATACCTGTGTTCTCTGTTCTTCCCATTTATGTTGTTACAGTTTGCATAGGGAAGTTCTCCTTGAGGATTGTGCCTAAAAGAGCTTTCCTGGCTTGAGTCTGGAATTAAGTTTCTCTTCCTACCTCTGTTTATCCATTACAGTGTGTGTGCTTGTTCTAGCTGTAGCTTGTCCATTCTTCTCAGATAAGGGACAAAAGTGAGGCCTATGATTTTCTGCATCGCCTATTGCCTTTTTATGCCTTCTACAGTTATTTTCCACTTCAACTTGCCAGAAGCTGACCGGAAGCTAGTATTGAAGTTAGAGATTTAATCTATTTACTCATTTCACTTTATATATTTTTTGCTCTACGTGTGCTTAGTTTCATGGGACCAAGCTTAGGTAGTGGTGTGCAAGAGGCTTAAATCAGAAAATATAATAGAGCAAACATTTCTTGGGAAAAATCCAGTGCTGTTTAATATGTACTTTTCCATAAATATCCATTTGGGGTAAAAGTGGATCTCTGCTGTCTGGTATATTAAAAGTTTTTTGAGTAGATGTGAATATCTGAAGGAGTAAAAGGAGAGCTTACTTATGTAAGTCTCAAGCCAGCAACCACAATGGGGTACTATGACTCTTATATTCAGCTATCATAAATCTGTTCTGTTATTTAAGGTGAGAGGCCTTATTTGTGTGACTACCCAGATTGTGGGAAAGCCTTTGTTCAGAGTGGGCAGCTCAAAACTCACCAGCGTCTTCACACAGGGGAAAAGCCTTTCGTCTGCTCGGAGAACGGTAAGTCATCAGAGTAACTTACACTAGAAGCTTTGGATCTTAACTTTGGAGGAGCTTCTAAGGAAGGGAGGAGCTACAAAATGTGTGCATGATCATGCAAGCTTACATATAAGAACTGCATACTTTATATAAGCAGGTTGTCAGTAACTGCATCAGTTGATACCCATGTAAAAAATGACTGAGTATAGTATGGGCATGCAAACCGAGCATGTTGTCAAGTGAATCCAAGTTTTGTGGAGTGAGACAGGTTAGATTCAGCAGCATCTTCATCCTACTGATGTTAGGCTTGCATGTCATTTGACTGCTTTCCTTAACGTGTTGTCCATTGGTATTTTGTGTGTGGTTGTTTTTTAAGGCTGTTTAATCAGATTCACACATGCAAACCGTCATTGCCCCAAGCATCCCTATGCCCGGCTGAAGAGAGAAGAACTCACAGATAGACTGAATAAAAAACAGACTGTGGACAACAAAGCTGTGGCTGAGTGGTTAGCAAGGTAAGTTTCCTCTTATGGTGTGATCTCTCTCTAAAGTCCTAACAGAGTGGGCTTTTTTTTCTGTGGCTTTTTCTTAGGGGCAAAAGTCCCTAACAAACCAAAACTAGCCATTCCTTAGCATGGTTCAGCATAACCTTGACCTTACTTTCAAAAATGCTGACTCCTGATTAAGACATTTCTTTGTGGGGCTCTTTCTTATTTTTTTTTTCCCCTTCTCCTTTTGCTGGAAGGGGACCCGCTATAAGTACTGAGTAAAAAAAGTCTTTGGCAGCTTGAATACCAACATATAAGAGTTGAAAGATGAAACCCAAATGCAGTGATTGGTTACAGTACTTTAGGAGATTTTTTGCTGCTTTAAATGTAAGTTGTACATAATTTAAAAGCATTCTCCACCTTTGATTTGCAGGTACTGGGAGACTAGAGAACAGCGTGCTCCTGCTTTGAAAAGTAAAGCAATCCAAAAAATAGATCAGGAACAGCAAGACCCAAGAGAATATCTTCAGTCTGATGAAGAGGATGATGAAGACAAAACCAGTGCTCATTCAGCTGCTCACTGCCGCCGCCTTCAGGAGCAGCGTGAACGCATGCATGGTGCATTGGCTCTCATTGAGCTTGCAAACCTAGCTGTAGCACCACTGTGATAGTAGCATAGGAGTGGAGTCTACCTATGCAAAATGTACTTCCTGGTGGTACTTAACCAATTAGATTCTGGACATGAGCTAAGCACCTTATTTGATTATCATAGGCTGCTATCGTATAGAATTTATAAAGAATGCCCCATAACATGGGTGAGAGAATTGCACTTTTTGTAAGGTAAAAGACAGATGTAAAGTTTTGTTTTGTTTTTTTTTTGTAAATACAGGACTGCATAATGCAGGATTGACAAATTGCATATTGTGGGAAGATAGAGTTTGCAATGTTAACTCATTTGAAGCAGTTTTTACAGGAAGTACTTTCTGAACACAGTGTTTGTAGTTAGCAGAATGGTGTGCATGTCAAAAGAAGGCTGACAAAAGGAAAAGCATTTATCTGACCTTAAAATTATTATAAGTGGTAGGTCTGAAATACTGTAAGCGGCAATGGAACCATATTTTCTAATGTCAGTATATTTTAACCTAGCTTCACTAAGACAGAAGGTAAAGTGTAGATATCTCAACTTGTGGAGAGGAAGAAACTGCTTCATGCAGAAAATTGCAAGATAGTTCAGGATCTTCACTGTGACTACTCAAGGTATGAGACTTGACCTTGCTATTTTTGATTTGATCTCAGCTGAATCTCTTGGTTTGAGTAGCACTTGATATTCCTAATGTATAATGTTAGGAACCTTTGCACATTGTTGGTTTTATCTGAAAATGATTACTCTTGCAAAGTCTAGATAAAGGTAAACAGTAATTTTTTTTCTTCCCCCCCCCCCAGTTACTTTTGGACTCTGTAATGATTTGGCACTTGTTTTTGTTAATAAAGGGAATATTTACAGGGTGGTATTGATTTGTAGTAAACTATTTTAGATCTCTTATTAGAAAAAAATAAGTATTGCTTTTTTATGATTATTAACACAAAGCCATCTCATTGTTTTAGTTCAGGATAACATGCCAATTTTGTGTTCACTAATTGTAGTACAGCTATCAATTAAACACTACAGAAAAGTATTCACTATACAACTAGAAAATAGGCTTCTAAACGTAGTTGCAAGTGTTAATGGTATAATTTCATGTATTTTCCAAAAAGAAGGGAAGTCACTTCTTGCTCATTCAAGAGGCGAGGGGGCGGAAATCAATTACTTGATATCAGTTGACTAGATGCATACAGCTGTTTAAGAAATATAGAGTAATTTTAGAGTAAAAACTGCAGCTGTTGGATTGTGTTCTCTGATAATTGATATCTGCTGTTGTAGAAAATTATATTAATGCAGTTTGTTTAAAATCATGTAATGATACATTTAACTAGAGCGTAATCATGTATATTTTAAGGAAACAAAACACTTTGTAATTGTTCTAGACTTCTTAGCCTATGTAAAACTGCCTGGCAATTGATGGGTGTCAGTTCAGAACTTTTATTTTAAATCTTTTTGACTATTTAGTTGGCTGCATGTGCATAGTCTGATTTCAAAATAAGGCCTGAGCATTAATCTGTTGTACTTGTGAATCATAACTCAGAATTGCTTCTGAGTAGTATTTCACAGGGCATAAGATTGTGATCACCATAAGATCACCAGTCAGTTGCAGGTTGAAGTCATAACTTATTGAAATGAAATAAATTCATCTTCATCAGCTGTAATACTTTGAACAATTTGCAGAATGTTTGTCCCATATGACAAGTACACTGAACTCTACCTAGCTGTAGACAAAATTCAGACAGCTCAAGCAGTTTCATACAAAAAAAAAAGAGGTGTGGAAGATCACTTTCTGTTTTAATAAAAAGTGATTATGTGCAAGATGTTTTGAAGTGTTCTGTGCTTCATAAGATTAAGTTCTAGTTTGACATGACTTAACAGCATAGAAGTAAATATGCTGTCATTTTAATAGATGCTTTAAATAAAAAGTTGCATTAATTTTCAAGTTAAGCATGTAGGTGTGGTATGTAATTCTTAATACTTATGCTCTTCCATATTTCTATAATCTGATCTATCTGATACATAGTGGAGCATAAAGGTATTTTTCCTGTTTGCTGAAATTTGACACATTTATAGGGTAACCTTTTAAAGCATCTTCAGAAGCCATTTCTTGCTCTCTAACAAAATTTGGAAATTTACTTGTAATTAAAAAAGCAGGTCTGATATGCAGGCAGCTGGAAACTAGTAAGCAAGCAGTAGTTAGAGCTTTTTGAAGCTCCTTTGTTCTAGACAGCAATATTTCGGCAACTATATTATATATTTCCCCTTCTATCTCTTTTAAAAAATACGAATGCTTTTAGATGCTGGAAGTTTCATGTACTCATAGTTGAGTGAGAGTTGGGTGTGATGTGTGTGGATTTTTTTTGTTTGTTTGTTTGTTTTTCTCCTGCTGTGATTGGTTTAAAGATATAAATATGTGATGCTATTTTGGTAGATAGGTCATCCTCACACTTCAAAATTACAGGATCAATTTGTGAGAAATGCTTGACAGTAGGGATTAAATTTTTTTCCTCATCTGCGTTAAATGTCTGCTTTTATTTTTCAGCTTCCCATTACCAATATTTCTTGTAATTGAACAGATATGTTTGCAAATAAAGCATACTAAATTTATTATGTTATAAATTAAACTCATGTTAGCATAGTGATATATTTTAGAAGGATAAATCCCTGTTATAATGCACTGCTGCTCTTCTGAATTAGTTGCGCTATAAGGAAGAGTGATTTGATTTAGTGATATGGAGAAAACTTCAGTTCAAGTCAAAACTATTGCGTAGAAAAAGTCATGTAAAGGACTGGAAATGCCATTAATCTTCCCTTGTAGAATTCAATAATTAAGAAATCTGACCTTCAAAACTGTCAAGCTTCCCAGGAAGTTCACAGGTCCTATGAGAGCCCTTGAGCATTTTTGAAATATATGAAAAGACAGTGCCTCTGTATGTAGATAAACTGCCTATTGCCTATATATTTCCTCAAAAATCTTGTCCATTCCATTGCAGTTTTCCATTAGGACTGCAAGATAGTTTTGGTTCTTTGTTGCCTTATTTGCCTGTAGGCAATTTACAGTGCTACAACAGAAGTAAGATTTTTATTGGTAGACATCATTGTAAAATCAAGGTGCAAACATTTGTGCATGTGGCCCATTTAAAAAAAAAAAAAAAGAAAGAAAGAAAAAAGAGAGAAAGAAAAAAACAGCATTCTTGCATGTTAGATGCTTTGCATTGCACATAGGAAGAAATAACCCTTGTCGCTGAGCGTGTCACTGAATAAGCAGAACTGAGAGAGTATGAGAGAGGATCTTTCAGCATCTCAGACTGAGGACAGGTCTCAATTGGCTGAAGCACTGATCCTGCATGTAAGTAGATTTTGGCATCCCTGTGCAATGTTGCTGAAGCTTTGCTGTGATGCATAAGCCTGCATATGTATGCCTTGTTGCAGGATATTGGCCAGTGTTTTGCTCTGGGATATGGAGGGAGTTAGTTTCCAGCTTTGCTGCAGAGCTCAGGTCTCCCAGTGTTTCAGGCTAGAATCTTCACTGCAGAAGATTCTGCAGTGAATCTTTTTTTTTTTTTTTTTTTTTTTTTTTTTTTTTTTTATATCAGTATGATATGAATGAGGAATTTCTCCCAGTGGTGGGTAGTTTTGAATTCCACATATTACAAACAAACAAAAAACCTTGTTGAAGCCCTGAGAGACTTCCCCCCCATACCCTCTGTCATCCTGCTACACTCCCTACTGGAGACTTCATTCTAACTGGAATACAAAGGCATTAAAAATGTGGCACCTATTTTCTTTTTCCTAATAATATCTATTATTGAAAGACTTTTATGCTGGGAGCACTGCAGCATTCAGCAATTGCATATGGCTGGTAGTACAGGATCTGACTAGTCACAGTGAATCAGATGCATTGTTCTTTGTTGATTTCTTTACTTTACAAAGTACCCTTTCACGGAGTAATAACTACAATGTCCTGCTTTCCTTGGCATTAAGGTTATCTTCCCTTTTGACCTCCAGATTGCTTTACACCCTCCATGCTTTCAGCTAGAGTTTTAAAGCAGCAAAGTGCTTATTTTAGTAAAAAAAACTTTGGAGTTCTTGACCCTTTTAAAGTAAATATTTCACTGATCTCTGAGGTTGTGCTAAACAAAGAGAAGGTGGCTGCAGTTTTGCCTTTACAACAGATGAATTTTAGAGGAAAGAGAATGCAATATCGGTTCTGTTTTCATCCTATATAGGAATACTGTTTTCTAACTAAAAGTCTGCAGAAGAGGCACTGTATTACTATATTGTTGCAAGCTCATGTTTTTAGGCTGAATGTTTGTTGCTGTTCCTTTTCTTCTCTCTCCTCTTTGCTGTAAAAGAATAGCATATTTTTTTCAGGTAGGTAAAAAGCAGCCCCCTCATCATTATGCCTTTCCAGCACACACAGCTTTGAAAGAGCATAGCCTCTAACAGCAACTGTGGCTAGGGTATGTTTTGTCTTTCTGCTAGCTCCGCTGTCTGATATGGAATGGGAATATATGCATGTGCTACCTTTATTGCTCTTACTTACCTTGGTTGGTTTTAATTTTCTGTAACTCTTCTGTAGTGGAAGAACATGAACCTGCAACTGCAGATGACTCTTGGCAGGACCCCTGACTACTTAGATATTTTCTTAAGGCTGTGAAGTTCTATTATTGTTTTCCTGTATTGTGTTAGGACTATATATTTCTGTGAAAGTTGGTGTTATTAGATAAAGCTTAGCATTTCCAGTTTCTATATCTACCTCAAAATACTTATCTGTCCTTTTGACCATCTCTCATAGCATAATTCATTAGGTAGATTTAAAATGATACCTCTTTCAGGCACACTAACATATATGGAATACCGAGAGAAACATAGCAGCATAGCATACTTGAAGCTTATTCATTCTTTTAATACTTGCAGCTTATTCATTCTTTTATTCTCCTTATTCTCTTGTTTATTTTATTACTGTTACTAATATTACTTTTCACTCTAAATCCAAATATTAGAAATGGTAATAAGCTGAGAGTTATAGTAATTAAAATAAAATGTATATAGTTTATTCTAAACAGGTCCTGAATCTCATTAGAGGTAAATCACTATTGTTCCACTGAAATCAGTGAAGCTAGGGTCATAAATGGCCTCACGAACAAGGACTGCAGATCAGTTAGCAATATATTTCCCCCCTCTTTTAGGCATCCCTCCCCTTCTGCTAAAAGTACATCTTATATTACAGATACCAAATTCTATCAAATAAAGTTGAGTAGAGTAAAGTTGAGGTCAAGGGAGGTGATCCTGCCCCTCTGCTCAGGTCTGGTGAGGCCGCACCTGCAATATTGTGTGCAGTTCTGGGCTCCCCAGTATAAGAGGGATGTGTGGAGCTCCTAGAGAGGGTCCAGCGGAGAGCGACCAAGATGATAAAGGGAATGGAACATCTCTCGTATGAGGAGAGACTGAGTGAGTTGGGCCTGTTCAGCTTGGAGAAGAGAAGGCTGAGAGGGGATCTGATTAACATGTATAAGTTCATGAAGGGAGAATGTAGGGAGGAAGGGCCAAGCTCTTCTCATTGGTGGCCAGTGACAGGACAAAGGGAAATGGCCATAAGCTGAAACACAGGCAGTTCCATCTCCATGTGAGGAAGGACGACTTTCCTGTGAGGGTGACAGTGCCCTGGAACAGGCTGCCCAGGGAGGTTGTGGAGTCTCCTTCTCTGGAGGTCTTCAAAACCTGCCTGGATGCCCCCCTGTGCCACATGCTCTAGGTGTGCCCGCTTGAGCGGGAAGGTTGGACTAGATGATCTCTAGAGGTCCCTTCCAACCTTAAACATTCTTTGATTCTGTGAAAGTTTCTCAACAGTGCTTCAAAATATGGATCTAATCCGAGCTTTGCTTTTAATTTCATCACAGTTGTTTCCTCTGCCTCTAATTTATGTCAGAAACTATATAAGTGGATTATCAAGTACCAGCAGACTCAGGTACAGTAAATGGAAGTTATAACTAAACTGTTATCTTTTGGGGAGGAGGGAGAGTACAAAATAAACACTGAAAAGAATCATTGCATAGGGACTTAAATACATATTTGATCTGTTTACAAGTTATATGCTTCTCTTAAGGCTGAGCATGGCCTGTACTGAGAGAAAATCAAAATTCTGAGACAATTGAAGTGTTTTCCATTTTTTTCAACTCCTTTTCCCCTCTTATCCAAGTGTTCAGGTTTTACTGGGTGACTTAACCAGAGGGATGAAAGCTGTAAGAAAGACTTTTTTTTTATACTTAAAACATTCATGCTGTGATATTGGCACAAGTTATTGAGGACAATCTAAGTGACAGATGTTGGGGCCCACTCCAAGGACGGCCGTACAGTGCCTATTAGCAGGCGAGATGCCTTGTTAGTAGATAACCAACTTCAAGGCCGACAGTGCACTTGTTCCATCAGCGGATCGAAAACAAAGGCAGCTGTCCGGCTGCTGCGTGACCATGAAGCTAATTGGACAGTAGCTGTGGCGCACTTGTTTTTAGGCATAAAAGGTATTGTATCCGGAACCTTATAGGTAAACTTATAAGCGATTGGATGCAGCCCCGAAGACAGTGGCGAGACAGAGGCGAGAGGAGAGTGTGTAAAATCATGATTGGTCAGGGGTGCGGCTTACGGTTTACTGTATAAAAGTGTGGTGGAATCTTCAATAAACGGAGCATTGACTTAATCTCTGTGAGACTGCGTCTTTGACTCCGGACGCTCCCTCGCATCAGACAGAAGTCCTTGTGCAGTGGGGTAGTGGCGTAGCCCCACTGGGGGCAAAGAGATTGCTGATGGGCTTGTGGGCTCCTCCCTGAAAGCTGCTCTCACACTCTAAATGTGCTGTAAATGTACACATTTTGTAGAGGACCTGCTATAATTGACTGAATGACCATATTCTTCATGGAAGAGGAGTGCAGAAACATGATAGCTGTAGCAGTGTCTGTGGTTACAGCAATTCCATTGGGACAATTTCTTATACGTTATTACAGAGTCCTGAGGATTTGATAGTAAACTAAATCAAAACTGGGATTTTTGTAGGTTTTCAATATTTCATAACTTTGAGAGACTGTAAGAGAAAAATATGTTGCTTTTTATTTAACAAATGAATTTTCTCTGACTAGCAACGAGGGATCTGATTCTGCACATCTTTCTTACACATTCACAAATTGCCCCACTGAAATGACTTTTCCACTGAAATGACTTTTTAAGTATATAAAAGGAATTCAGCAGTATTGTTCCAAATAGCACTTTAGCCAATGTGAATGTGGAAATATTTTCAAATCTGTAAAAGTGTAATTTATGGTTTCTTCTTAATTCTTCTTCTTCTTCTTAATAATTATTCTTCTTTATGTGTTTTTCTCCCCCCTGTCCCTTAACTGTAATTCAAGATATATATATATATTAAGATATTTTAAATATAAATGCTAAATCTCCTCCTCCTACAGATGGCATAATTTAGATTTATTGTTCATAACTGATTTTTTTCATAACAAAAAAATTCAATGTTTCTATCATTAGCATTTTGTTACATTATGTGATGATTGTTTGCATGGTATTTTCTACCTTGTTTGAAGTGTCTACAAGGTGTAGGTGATCTGAATAAGCTGTCAGATTTCCAAAGTATCAGATGCAAGTGTTTTCTCAAACTAATCCAGAAGGCTTCCAACTGCATCACTTTTTATGCAGACCAACAATATGTTGTTCAAAAATAGCCATTTGTTTGATAGTTGTGCCTGGTCCTACTGTTCATGTTTTTAGTATGTTCTTTATTTTCTTCTTGTGGATTTATTATACAATTTCTAAAGTTACAGCTTGTTTGCTACATATATTTGCTTTGTATTTTATTTCTGCTATATAGTTTCAGATACGGGTTTATTGCTTATCCTTTAAGCTTACAATAGATATTCTTCATTACTCATTAGTTATTCTGCCCAGAATTCCTGCAGAAAATTGCAGAATATTATTTCACTGGGGCTGTGATAAGCAGAAAATAGCCTTTGTA
>VZSG01001811.1:12270-30314 GCA_013398315.1 Nothoprocta pentlandii
CCGCAGCCCCCGCGTCCGGCACCGCTCCGGGCTGGCGGCCGAGGCCGGCGGCCGCGAGGGCTCCGCGGGGCCCTAACGGGAGCGCGGAGCGGAATAAAGAGCCGTCCCCAAGCCGTGGTGACATCCTGGTCTGAACGCGGCCGCCGGAGGGGACGAGGGACCCGCGTGGGAGCCCCGGCCTCCGGCGCGGCCTCCAGCCTCCGCCTCGGGGACATACGGTAGTTAGTGCGCGTCTACACGGGGATATATGGTACCCTAACATCATTGGGGGCCGCGAGGGGGTGGGGAGAGCTTGTGATTGACGGCGCAGTGGCGAATCAGGAGGAATTTTCACTCCCGGGCGCCCGTCCGGCTTTCATGCGGATTGGCCAGTCGCGTAGACTGGCAGATGAGCTGTCCAATGAGAAGGAGGAAAGGTGAGGATGGGGGACAGTCAACAGTCCCGTTCGGTTCGCGAGGAAATTGGCTGACGTCCCGGATTGGCACGTTGCTCGGCCAATAGAGTGGCGGGAGCAGTGTCGGGGGGGCTGGAGCCCGCCGCTGACAGGCCCGCAGCCCTTCCCATTGGCTGGCGGGACGGAGCGACGCACGAGACGGCCAATGAGAAGGGAGAGGATGGGCGTGGCAGCGCGGTCCCACCCTCCGCCTTGAGTGACAGCGAGTTGAGCCACTCGCCTCGCCCACTCGCTGTGACTGACAGGGCGCGCAGCCAATGGCGGCGCGCGGCGAGGGCCGCGGGGCGGGCGCGGCGGAGCGGCGCCGCGGGGGGTGTCGCCAGTGCCGGATGAGGAGACGCGGAGGGGAAGTTTGGCCGCCGCCGGGGACCGTGTGAGGAGGACGAGGAGGGCGCGCCGCCGCGAGCGCGGCCCCCGCTGCCCCCGCCGCCATGGGGAACCGCGGCATGGAGGAGCTCATCCCGCTCGTGAACAAGCTGCAGGACGCGTTCAGCTCCATCGGGCAGAGCTGCCACCTCGACCTGCCGCAGATCGCCGTGGTGGGCGGGCAGAGCGCGGGCAAGAGCTCCGTGCTCGAGAACTTCGTGGGCCGGTGAGTCCCGCCGCGACGCGCCGGGGAGGGGCGGCCAAGCCGTGCGCCAGCGGCGTAAGCCGCCGCGCTCCCGCCGTACGCCAACTGCGTAGCCGCGCCGCCGCGAGCCGGGCCGCCCGCCCGCCGCTGGCGTAAGCGCGCTTTGTGAATAGCGCTCGCGGAAGGGGCAGCCGCTACGCAAACTGCGCCCGCCCGGCGCTGCCCGCGCTGCGCACTCTGCGTAAGGCGCCGCCCGGCGGAGCGCTTACGCCAACGGCGCAGGCGGGAGCCCGGGCCGTGCGCGGCGCGCGCGGCGCTGGCGTAGGGCGGCTCTGTGAATAGGGCCGCGGCTCCGGCGGCGCGGCGCGAGGAGCGCCGCGGCTCCCGGCGCCGTTCAGGCGGCCGGCAGCGCCGGGGTTCCCTCCCCCGTGGCGCCTGGGGCTGTGCGGAGCCGGGATCCCGCTGGCATCATCCCAGGGGCGACCCCCTGCCGCGCCCCGGCCTCGTCCGGAGCCCCCGCGGCTTTCCGGCCGCGCTGCCGCATCCCGGCACCTGTCGGGATCGCACGCGGAGCGGCCGCCCCGCCGTCGGGAAGAGCGGGAGCTTCCCGGGCGCCAGCCCGCCTTTCCCAAAGCCCTTTTGGCTTTGCGGTTGCGCCGGGGCCCTCTCGGGAAGCCCTGCCCGAGTTGTCTCCGCCGTGGTGCTCTTCCCAGGTCAAATTCCAGCTCGTTTAGCCGTTTTCCTAGGCGGAAGCTCCGGACGCGGAGCCGGTGTGACGCCGCTTGCCTTTTCTCCCGTGCTCGCAGGGTTCGGGTCCGTAATGTGGCTCTGCGGCCCTCGAGGAGGCCCTGTCCATGCGGGAGGCGCCGGACGGTCCCAATCCGCCGGGATAGGCCCATCCCGGGCGTTGGGCCGGGTCTCTCTGCAGAGGGGTCGGAAGGGTTGAGTTTTCACCCTTCACCTTGGCGGCCCCTAATTACGGAGCTGCCGGAAAACCAGCCTGCTAATTAAGCATCCCTGTTCCGGGGCGTTTAAGTCTTCGTCAGGAGGATTTAATGAGGGTTTAACCGCGCTCCAACGGCCGCTCCCAGTGGGATCTGTGCGGGAGGCTCTCTGAGGTGCTTGGGCCAAGTAGCTTTTTCCGCCAGGTGGATTTTTTTTGCCTGTATTTGGGGTTTTTCCCTAACTCTGCAGTGAGGTAACCAGGTAATCCCACGTGCACTAAATTCCGCCCTGGCGTCGAGTCCGGCGCTTCCCTCGCTCTCCGACAGCGTCTCGGTCGTCACCACGTGCCGGGAAAACCCACGTCAGCTCTTCGCTTTTCCCACTGATTTCCACGCCTTCCATTGGAGGGCGGAATAACGCGGGATGCGGAGTAACGCGGGATACGGACTCGAGCCGAGCGGGGTGAACCGCCACGCCGGGGAGCGCGCCGAGGGCAGGAGCGAGCGCTTATCTCGGCGCGCAGGCCTGGGGCTGGCGCTCGATACGGCGCCGCCGAGCCCCGCGGCGCCAATGTCCATCGGTGTCCCGGTGCCTCAATAGGGGCCGACGTGCCCTTCCCGCTGGGAAGAGAGCCGTGCTCGGCCGCTGCGGTGTCCGGAGAAGAAGCCGGTGGCGGCTCTGAGTCGTGTGTGGAATTACTAGGGGTATTTATTATTATACTGGTATTATTTATTATACCAAACATGATGGAAATGGGAAAAGCTCCCTGTGAAGAGTCTGGAAGACGCGTCCTCCTGTCACAACAGTAGCAGCAACAGAAAGGGAATGGGAATGGGAAAGCCTGTTGGATACCGCGTGCTCCAAAGTGACCTATTCCACTCTTTTTTACTGGAGAAAAGGCCCGAAGGGAACCTAAAACCCTGCATGGAAGCGACGCTGAAACGCGCTCAAAGCGGGTGCCGTCCTGGTGCCGGCGCAAAGGCGCTCGCCGCTCCGGGATGCGTCTCTCCGGTGGGATGACAACGGCGTCTTTGTGGCCGCTGTCCCTGGAGCGGCACCGGCCTCAATGGAGCATTATGAACGGCGGCCGTCTCGGGGCCTCCGGAGCCTCCGGATGCGGGAGAAACGCGGCCGAAGCCCGAGGTGCCGCCGGGAGCCGCGAGGGATGTGGGGAACGGTGCCAAGGAGGCAAAACGGAGCGTTGGGATGCGGATCTGCGGCGGCCGAGCCTCTTCGAGGGGAAAATCCCTGGAGAGTGGCAAGCGTGACGCCTTCCCGTGGCGTTCCCGGCTCCCCGAGGGAACAGACGCGCTCGGAGCCGGGATCCCAGAGGCGGCTCTGCCCTGCGAATCGCAGCCTGGACTCCGCGTCCGAGAGGATTTTACAGCCGCAGCAGCCGTAGGGTTTAATTGCTGGGCGTTGCTTCGTTAGCAGCGGGCAGAGCTGCTTGGAATTGCAGCCAGAAACGAGGAAAGAGGGGAAACGGAGAGCGCCCGTTGCTGCCTTTTGGGAGAGCTCCCGCTCCGGTGTCCCTGGGGATGCTTCTTCCGTGCGCCAGCCCCAAATCCTGGTGCCCGCAGCGGGGACGTGCGGCGCAGCCCGTCGGAGGCTCCGCGCGCCGCTGACGTCGGAGGCGGCGGAGGTGCCGGGAAGCGCCGACCCTTCCTTCTCGGGAAGGGCCGTCCGCCCCTTCGCTCCGTGTCGGCAAACAGGAGCGGCTTCGCCGGCGCCGGGCGCAAACACGGAGCGCAGATAGAGGGGCCGTGAGTAATGGGATGGATGGGGCAGATCCCGCGGCGCCGATACCCCGCGGCGTCCCCTCCTCGCCGCTGGCGTCACTCCCGCCCCGCCGGTTGGGAAATCCCTATTGTGCCAATTGGGAAATCGCTATCGCGACGTCCCGCGTCTTCCCTCCCATGGAGAGGGGGGTTATCAGCCGGCAAGGAGCAGGGGAGGGGAAAGGCAGAGCCCCAGGCTCTTGGGAATGCTGGAATAACGTGGCCACAGTGGGAGTTACCCCTGCTCTTTGCAGCCCGGCGGAGTGACATGCACACGGGCTCCATGTCCAGGCCCCCTTTGCTCTCATCCGCGTCCCCGTTTTGGTGACACCCGCCGGAACGTCCGGGATGCCGGAGCCTTTGACGACGCCGGCGCCTTTGACGACTTTCCCCTTGTTTGCTTAAAAGGGCAGGAGCGGCCGCAACGCTCCCCGCTGCGTCACGAGGCCGCTGGAGCCGCGGCGTTCCCGGCGTTCCCAGCGCCGTGCGCGGCCCCAGCCTTCCCCGCTCCGGATAAGGCCTCTCTGGATAAGATGTTTTCCCGGCTCCGGAGCCTCAAGGAGAAAGCGGAGGAGAGAGCAGAGCCGGGGCCGTCCGTGGGCCCGGATAACAGCCCCGTGCTCCGATCTCCCCGCAGGAGCAGCGCTCAGGGGCTGTGCCGATGGAGGGACCTGCTCTGCTTGTCACCATCCCAGAGAGCGGCATTCCCGTCAGGTCGCGGTATCCGGGCAGGAATCGCCTCCGCTCCGGTGGTAGATACGGAGGAGGATCCGGTTTACCCCGCACCGGCGCGCGGTGGCGGCGTCTCCTCCCGCCTGCAGCTCCGGGATGGGCGTGCGATTCCCTGCGTGTTTAATCCCGCCACTGATCCCGTGTCTTGTCTTGGTTCCTTGCAGGGACTTCCTCCCCCGAGGCTCGGGAATCGTCACGCGGCGGCCGCTCATCCTGCAGCTCATCTTCTCCAAGACAGGTACGATCCGTAGATCCGGCGCGGCGCCGCTCCGAGGCCCGCTGCCGAGGTGGGAGAGGCTGGTGGCGCGCTCGGCCGGCGCCGTTCCCGCCGGCGGATGCTCCCGGGCGCCGGAGGCTCCTGTGGATCTCTCACTGAGCCAATATCCAACATTTAAGTTATCGGTCCTGGCACTTGGGAGCGTTCCCAGAGCCAGAGCTGCACTCCGGACGAGCAAACGTGCCCTGAAAGGTGATGGCAGCCGGGAAGCACAGTTGGATCCTCGTTTTCCATCGGTTGTCCACAGCGCTGGAGTTCCAGGGAGTTTGGAGTGCGTGGCGGAGCCCGTGACATCCCCCAAAGGGTCTTTCTGGGGCTCCTTTTGAGCAGGAGCTCTCCTTAATGCCAGAAACGGGTGGTCTGGCACCCGAGGGACCTCGGGATGGTTCTGGTGACCCTTCCTCCCCCCAAAGTGCATCAACGTTTAAAACCTCTTAAATTAGCCCTTCTATAGCCCCATATCAGCACAAAGGGCACCATGGAGCAGCAGGAAGATGGGAGAAGAGCCGGAACCGCAGGGAGAGACGAGCCGGAGGTGGGAGAGCAGCCTCACGCGTTCAGGGCCTCTGTTCTGTTCCCTATCCCTGGAAACTCTCCCCAAGCCGCAATTCCGCTGGGAAATGGCTCTTCACCCTGGTCACCCCCCTGGGCGCCCCCCAGAAGCACCGAGTTCCTGAGACCAGACCACAAGGCGCCTTCCCAACAAGAGGAACGTCGGGAAGCTGCTGGTCGGAGGGGCCGCTGCCTTTGTCCGTAGGGGATGGTTGGAATTTGCTCGCGCCATCCTCTTCCTTGGAGCTGCCTTCTTGGATTAATCCTTGCTCTGCCACCCGGAACTGCAGCCGCTCGCTCTTCGCGCCCCGTTTTGCGCCCATTAAAGGAGTTTTTGTTTCTGGTGCACAAGGATTGTGCAACGGCCACGTCGCCCGCCAAGGACGAGGAGTCGGAGGCGCTCGAACCGGTAGGAGCGGAAAGGTGACATTGGCTTTCCCCCTTGTCCCACCCTGCATCCGTGGTGCCGAGGGAAGGAAGCAGGAAGTGCCACCCGTGCGGAACGTCCTCTCCCAGCGGCCGGCAGCAGCTGCAGATTCCTTAAAATCTTTCCCAAGGGGCGGATTCGGGGCCGTTCCCAACAGCCAGGGAGCCTCTGTCCGGATGAGGGCCCTGCCTCGTGTCCCGCGCGGCTCCGTGGAGTTTTCCAAGTTCCTGCAAAGCTTCTCTTGAATTAGCGGCTCACGAGACCCTTTTGGAAGAATCTCCCATGGAAATTCCTCCCCTGTCGGCCTGGGAATCCTGGCGGTTCCGAGCTCCTTCCCTTCCTGCCTGCAGGAAGCCCTGCCGGGTTCGTTTCCCATCCACGGACCTGAAGATCCAGTGCTCCAGTTCGGGGACGCTGTGACTCCGGGCAGCGGGATCGAAGATGAGACGCGGAGTCCTGGGATCTCTTGTGGTGTTTGGAGCCGAAGCCCTCCCCTCGGCTCTGGGACGGGATCTTCCCTGGTCTGGGATCTTCCCCTGGATCAGGGACCATGGCCCTGCGTGGCAGCGGAGCGGCCTTTCCCTTGCCATCGGAGAGATTCCAAGATTCAAAGCGATCGGGGGACGCTGAGGGGACACCCGTGCGCGGGTGACAACTGACACGGTCGCTCTGCCTCTCGGCGAAGCCAGCCGTGTAGCACGGTCAAATCTTGGCGTGTGTCTCGCTGGGCTGGGCTTGAGGTGGGAGCCTAATTCCCTCTCCTTTTTTTCTCATGTACATGTGGGCTCCTCTTTTCCAGAATACGCCGAATTCTTGCACTGCAAATCCAAAAAGTTCACGGATTTCGATGAGGTGCGGCAGGAGATCGAGGCGGAGACGGACAGAGTCACCGGCACCAACAAGGGCATCTCCCCGGTCCCTATCAACCTCCGCGTCTACTCGCCGCACGGTGAGGCAGCCGCTGCTCTTGGCACCCTTGGGTGCCGCGCGCTGGCCCTGAGTAACGAGGAAAGGCGGCATGTGCGTGGGCAGCGGTGCCGCTCCGTGCCCTGCCACGCAAATGGGGCCTTATCCCCGTCCTGTGCCAGCCCTGGAGCCCCCTTTGCCCCCCGCTCCAACGCTCTGTCCCTTTGCAGTGCTGAACCTGACGCTCATCGACCTGCCGGGCATCACCAAGGTGCCGGTGGGCGACCAGCCGCAAGACATCGAGTACCAGATCAAGGAGATGATCATGCAGTTCATCAGCAGGGAGAGCAGCCTCATCCTGGCCGTGACGCCCGCCAACATGGACTTGGCCAACTCGGACGCCCTCAAGATGGCCAAAGAAGTTGATCCTCAAGGTAAGGCTGCGTCCTGCCCAGCGGTGCCACGGTGCCCTGCAGGTTGGGTGGCCCAGGTCTCGGAGAGAGCCACAGAAGTCTTAGCTGCAGTTGCAGGGGAGCAGCTGGAGCCCCCATTTGGGAGCCCCCATTTGGGAGCCCCCATTTGGGAGCCCGTTTGGGGGGCTCCCCTCTCCTCCTCTCACCAAGAGTCCTCCGGTGGTTGCGGAGGCGTCAGCAGCTCCGGGCCAGTTGCCCCGGGCCCCTTTCCGTCGCGTTCCGCGAAATAAAGTGGATTGTTGCTTCGTGGCCACCCCAGGCTTGCGGACCATCGGAGTGATCACCAAGCTGGATCTCATGGATGAAGGCACCGATGCCCGGGATGTGCTGGAGAACAAGCTGCTTCCTTTGCGGAGAGGTGAGCGGAGCAGCGGGGGGCTTCGCGTTGCCCCGTTCCCTGCTCCGCGCTGAGGGGGTGACGAGTCGCAGGGCGATTCCCGCGTAGTCCGTTATCCATGACCGAGATCTGCCGGGCTCCCTCTTGCCGAAGCCGCTGCCCTCTTTTCGGAGGAGTGGAGGCGCGCGGCAGGGCCCGCAGCCAGAGCCGCCGCGTCCCCTCGCAGGCTACATCGGCGTCGTGAACCGGAGCCAGAAGGACATCGACGGCAAGAAGGACATCCGCGCCGCGCTGGCGGCCGAGCGCAAGTTCTTCCTCTCGCACCCGGCCTACAGGCACATGGCCGACCGCATGGGCACCCCGCACCTGCAGAAGGTCCTCAACCAGGTAGGCCGGGCCGCGGGCACGGAGCTCTGCTCCCACTAGGCCGAATTCCGGCTTCTTGGATGCGCATGGAGCTCCAGAAGCCGCCTGGCCCCCCGGGCAGCTCCGGCGCGTGCCGCCACGCTCCCTTTCCCGCTTCTTCCGCAGCAACTGACCAACCACATTCGGGAGACGCTGCCCTCGCTGCGCAGCAAGCTCCAGAGCCAGCTGCTCTCCCTGGAGAAGGAGGTCGAGGAATACAAGAACTTCCGTCCCGATGACCCCACGCGGAAAACCAAAGCCTTGTTACAGTAGGTCTCCCCCTGCTTCCAGCCCGGGGCCTCCCCTGGCAAAGGAGGCGTAAAATCCGCCCCCGTCTTCACGAAGGGCTCGTTTATTTTTGCCCAGAAATGCCCAATTCTGCTCCAGCGCCTCCCGCAGAGGGAATTTGGGGGGTCTTGGGGCCCTGTTTAATCCTGCTGCTTCTCCCCAGGATGGTGCAGCAGTTTGGCGTGGACTTTGAGAAGCGGATCGAGGGCTCGGGAGACCAGGTGGACACGCTCGAGCTCTCCGGGGGTGCCAGGATCAATCGCATCTTCCACGAGAGGTTTCCCTTCGAGCTCGTGAAGGTGAAGGCGGCGTGGAGACGCGGCGGGAGCCTCCGCCGTGCCCGCCGCACAGCCTCACCTCGCCTCTCTCCCCCCCGTAGATGGAGTTCGACGAGAAGGATTTGAGGCGAGAAATAAGCTATGCAATTAAAAACATCCACGGGGTGAGGCAAGTGTCGGAGCGGCGCGGCCCGTAGGATAGAGCCCGGTCCGTGCGGAGTGTCCCGTGGGAATAGTCTGGGCGGGGAGCGAGACGTGTCCCTGTCACCACGGGGTGACCGGCGCTTGCCGGGGCCGGAGGAGCCGCCTTCCGTGCGAGTCCTTCCTCAGTGTGCCGGCTGCCTCCATAAGGAAAGGGAAATCCGGCGTTTCCTCTCCTCGCCTGCATGCTCTCCCCAAGGAGCCGTTGGAGCCGCTCCTGGGAATCCCTTCTCCCTAAACACCCCTGGAAAAGCTGCTTCCCGGTGGCGCCGGGCAGGGGCTCTCCCCTCGTTGCGCTGGGAGCAGCAGGATGTGCCCGCGGCTCCGGGAAGGGCAGCGGGAGCCATCCCAGCCCGCGGCCGCCCGACCAGGGAGGGAGTCGCTCTCCAGGGGGGGCTCCGGCGGCCCCCCGAGCTCATCACCCCTTTTGTTCTTCTCTCGCCATGTCCCGGCCCGCGTGCGGACTCCTCTAGGACGGGGCTCTTCACCCCGGACTTGGCATTCGAGGCCATTGTGAAAAAGCAGGTGGTGAAGCTGAAAGAGCCCTGTCTGAAGTGTGTCGACCTCGTTATTCAGGAGCTAATCAATACCGTTAGGCAGTGTACCAGTAAGGTATTGATGTGGCTGCGGGCCCTGCAGCGGCACGGCAGCAGCGGCGCTGCTCTGGCCTGCCCGCCCTGCCTGGTTTCCCTCCCAAAAAGAGAAGGGAACCAAATTTGGGAGCCCCCCCGTCACCCCCAAAGCAAAGCGGGGCTGCGTGCGCTTTGGGTGATGCGTCTCCTGACGCGGAGCGGAGCCCCGAGGACGGCTCCGCGTTCCCGGGCTCCCCGAGGCCTCGCCGGCGGATGGATCCGGGAGCCCCACTCCCGTCCCCGGGTTCGGGGAAGCATCCGGAGAGCCGATCCGTATCCCGAGGCCTCGGGCCCGGCGGCGCGCGGGAGCCAGGCAGGCGGGCAGGCCGCCCCCCGCAGCCCCGCTGCTCTCCCTGCACGCGATTTAAACTGCCGCTCCGCCGCACTCTGCCTCCGCGCGGGAGAGGGAGCCCGGGAGCCGCCGTTCCAATCCCCCAGCTCCGCGCTTAACGAGCGGCTCGTTAACGAGCGCCTTCTCTCGGCAGAGCCCCAGGGCCTGGCCCCCGCTCCAGAGCCGCTTTGGGTGCCGCTTTCCGTAAGCGCGGAAGCGAAAGCACCGCGCCGAGCGGAAAAGAGGGCGGGAGGAAGGGCTCCCGCTTCCTCCTCGCGCCGCTTTTGGTGCCAAAGGGAGCAGATTGTGACCGCAGGCGGGGAGCGGAGGCCGCGCAGGGTGCTGTGCGGAGCGGAGCAGTTTAAAGGCGGGCGCCGCGGGCTGCGCGCGGGGCTCTCGCTGCTCCCTCTGGTCTGGTGTGCGCTGTGTAACGTGGGGTAGCCGCCGCTGGCTGCCGAAATTCCTTCGGTCCCGACAAGCGGGATTCCCGCTCGGCCGGAGCGTGATGAGAAGAGGCCGCAGGCAAGCGGAGCTCCGGTTTCGGAGCTGAGCTAGGGCATCGTTTTGGGTTAACACGTGTTGTTTTGAGCAACATGGGGGTTTTACCCCTCTGGGCAGCCAAACGGCGCCAGCCTGGCCCTTAGAGGAGCCTCCGAGAGCTGGAAGGAGGCCGTTTATCCCAAAGGGCTGTGGAAATTCCCAGCTGGTCGCTGCTGGATCTCAATAGTTCGAGACAGAGAGCACCATGGAGGCTTCCAGGGCAACCTTGGAGGCTGAGGAGCATCCTCGGCACTGCCAGCAGTGCAAATCCAGCCCCAGCCCGGCGGGTGGGACACCTCCAGGGCCCCATCCGAGGGTTCCCTTGGATCCAAAGGGCCTGTGAGCCGCTCCCGAGGGCTCCGAGGGGCCGAAGGAATTTCCCAGGCAGGCGCTGTAGCGTTTTCCTGTGCATGTCACTAACCATGATGTTTCGTTTCCACCAAAAAAATCTCTTTTTCTTCTCTTCTCTTTCTGTCTCCGTTGCTTTGCCCCCTCTCCGCGCTGCACGCGGCGCCCGGCTCTCGCGCTCTGCATGGTGCAGGACGGGGCTCTTCACACCCGACATGGCCTTTGAGGCCATCGTGAAAAAACAGATTGTAAAGCTCAGAGAGCCCAGCCTGAAGTGCGTTGAGCTGGTGCTCTCCGAGCTGGCCACGGTCATTAAAAAGTGTGCCGAGAAGGTAATGGCTCTTAATTGCTCCCCCTTCCTCTAATCCCAACATCTGGAATGTATTCGCTCCCAGGACCCAGCCGACCAAAGTGAGTTTCCCGGCGAGGCCGCTGGTCCCGGGGGGAGGCCGCGTGCTTCCCGGCCTCCCGCTGCAAGTGGCGCCCGGGAGCGCCCGGCGCCGACTCGGCTCCGCGGCACGGGTCCTGCGCGCACATATTGCCCAGGTGTTTGCTGGCCCCCTAACAGCGGCGCCTGGAAAGGCTCCGGCACCGAGACCCCCCTCCTCCGCCTCGCTTCGCCGCCGCTCCCGCTCCGGAAAACGCTCCCGGCTCTGCTTGGCCGCGGGCGGGAGGAGGAGGTCGCTCCGGCGGGACGCGCGCTCCCCGCTCCCGCCGCCGTGGGCTCCGCGGCTTCTCGCGCCTCGCGCTCCGGCTGCGTGCCCCGGGCCCCGCGGCGGCGCGCGCTCCTGGCGCCCGCGCTCCCCTCAGCAGCCGTTTTCCCGGCCTTTTCCCTCTCTTTTCAGCTCGGTTCCTACCCCAGGTTACGGGAGGAGACGGAGAGGATCGTGACCACTCACATCAGGGAGCGGGAGGGCAAGACGAAGGACCAGGTGAGCGCCTTCATCCCGACCCTCCATCCTCCTCCGCGGATCCCGGCTCGTGATCCCGAAGCTCCCTCTCGCAGCAGCGCCCGGCGCTTCCTAACGCCCCACTCTCTTCCCAGATCCTCCTGCTCATCGACATCGAGCTCTCCTACATCAACACCAACCACGAGGACTTCATCGGCTTTGCCAAGTACGTGGCTGGCCGGCGGGGTGGGGGTTTTGGCCGCTTCTTCCACAAATGAAGCCCCTGGTCCCGGCCCCAGTTTGCAGAGGACATGTGGGGGACGTTCAGTGACACTTTTGGGGTCACCAGTGTGTCGACCGGTGGAAGAGGCTCCGCCGCTTTGCTTGCCACAGGGCTCGCAGCGCCCGCCACAGCCGCACCGCTTCCTTCTCTTCAAATTCACTCTGCCTCTGTGAATTCACTTGCTCTTCCCCTGTTTTCTTTTCCTCCCCTCTTTTTCTTCTCTTTGTTTCTTTGTGTTTCATTTTTGGTTTCTCTCTGCTTTTCACGTTCGTTCGCAGTTCCTTCCTCTCCTCCTAATCTCTCCTGTTTTTCCTTTGAACCGTCTCTTCCCTCTTTCCTCCGGACTCCTCCGAAACTCTCCCACTCCCCAGCTGTTACACTGAGCAGCACTTGACGACAGGGTGGGTACCTGCCAGAACTGTACGTACCGAGTGGCCGAGCTCCGAGCGCGGCGCCGGAGCCTCTCGCCTCCCGGGATAGGGGCAGCAGCTGCCGGGAACCCCGGCATCCCCAGCCCGGGATGGGGTTAGAGAGCAGCAGGGCAGACCAGGAGCCGCCAATGCGCTCAGGTGGCCCCTCGGACACATCCCGGGCTTGGAGGGCTGGAAAACGCCCCATTTTTTTTGCCTCGTTGCCTGCTTCTCCCCGGGGCGTCCCGGCACAACCCTAACTCTTTTCCCGGATTTTGTTCCCGCTGCCGCCTAACGGTCGTGTCCCGCACCTCGCCCCTTGGCTTGCTCAGGAGAGACAGGTAGCTTCTCCCTGGGGTGCAGGTCGGCTCTTCTCCACGCCGGGGGGCCGAGGCGCTTTCGGGAGCCTCGGCCTGGGGGCTCCTCGCGCTGGTGGCAGGGCCGCTCTCCTGGCTGGGTGCACGGGTCCGCTCCCGCGCTCTTCTGAGCGGGAACCGCCGCGGAGCTGCTTGGTTTGCCCTCCTGCAAGGCGGAATCGTGTCCGCGGGCCCGGGAGCCTGAGCGCGCTCGGAGCAGGGGCTCTAAGGAGGAACACGAAGGTGTCCGGGGTGCAGGGGCCCGTGTCGGGCCCGCGGAGCGCTCTCCTGCATGGAGAGGAGCGGGGAATGTGGAGGCGCTTCCCGCCGGCCGCGGCTCTTCTCGGCGCGGGCCGTGCCGGCGCCAGCGCCGCGCTCAGAGCCGCGCGCTCCGCTCTCGTTGCAGCGCCCAGCAGCGGAACACGCAGACCAACAAGAAAAGGGCCATCCCCAACCAGGTAGGGTGCCGCCGGGCCCGGGCCGCTCCGAGCGCCCCGTCCGGGCGGGTGCGCAGAGCCCCCGGGATTTGCCGGGGCAGGGAACGCCCAGCTCCGACTTTGGCCCTTCGGAGCGTTTTGCTCCGGAGCAGCTCGCCTAAAACCGGGGGGATTGGGACAGCCGGGTGATGCCCGTGAAGCCGGCGCATCCGGGCGGGAGGCAGCGTAATTCCGTGCTCCCGGAATCCCTCCTAGTCCGCGATAACGGAAGCTTTCCGGGGAAGGGGCAGCGGGAGCAGGAGCGAGGGCCGCTGCCCTGTGCCCTCCTGCTCCGAGGGAATCGCCGTGGGGCGGCGCGCGCCGTGGGAAGCGCCCCTCGCATGGTGTTAGGCCTTGCGGGACGTCCTGCACACCTTGCCTCGTGCTCGCAGAGGTTGTAATGAAATATTAACACTGGAAATTTTTAATTAATAGCATGTAACTGTTTTTCTTTTGCTGTTTTCTGCTTTGTTTTTCCCCCTACCGTTTTTTGTGCTTCCTGCTCTCCCCTCCCTCCCATCACCTCCTCCCTTGTCCCTCTTCCGTGTCCTCGTCCTGCTTTTTTCCCCCCTCCCTCTGTTAATTTTGCGCCTAAAGGGTGAGATCCTGGTAAGTACCCACCTAGCGCGATAGTGCTGGTCGCCACCGGGCAGCGATGGAGCGGCCGTGTCTCCCGACGGGAACGTTTTCCCTCTCCAGCAACGCGCTCTGGAGGAGGTGGGGTGGGTGGAAGGGCCCCCATCCCGCCGCTCCGGCCTGGGAGTTGGCCTCTGTAGCCCAAGGAGATGGAAGTGTGCGATAGGGAAGCGGCCTCGCGCAGCCGGATGGTCCGGGGATTGCCCAGACTTGGATCCTGGCCCAATATCCGCATCCATCCCCGGGGGACGGAAGCGAGGGTCCCGTTTCTGGGATGGTAATTCCACTCCGGCGAGAAGGCGGATGGGAACCGGATGGGAGCTCGCGGGGCTCCCTTGGCTGCAATTCGGTCTCTGCTCTCAGAAACAAGGTTTAAATGACCCAATTTTTACCAAACCAGAGGAGCAGGAGGGAGCCGGCGCCTGCCCTGTTCTTCCCGGGAGGTTCCTGCGCTCTGCTCCCTTCCACCCCAGGGTTTTGGGGCTCCTCTTCCCCATTCCCGGCTCTTCCGAGTGCTCGGACGCTTCCATCCTCCTTGGGCACCGTGTGGACGTTCCCGGGAGCCCCGCGCACGGCTGCTCGTCCATCGCTGCCCGGGGGAGCGCGGTTGTGCCGGGCGAGGGGACAGCGCAGGAGACCTGGCACTTAGGGAGCTGCTTCCTGCTGGGAGCCAGCGCGAAGCCGGAGGCGCCTCGGAGCGCTCCGGATCGCCCTGGAGCCCCCGGGATGACTCCGGCTCTGGAGGCTTCCCTTTCCCTCCATTGCCCTTCAGCTGAAGAAATCAAATCCTGGCTTTTCCTTCTTGAATTCCGCAGTTCCCTCTATGCTGCAACCCAGAGAGCGCGAAGCAGGAGGCGAAAGCTTTAAATTGATATATTTATTGATGAGGATGAGGATTATTCGATTGGCAGCGCAATCCCAGGGCTCCTTCCTTCCCCTCGCTGGGAAGGCCGCAGGGATCTGAGCCTTAGCACTAGCTGCTGCGCTCCGAACGGCGGGAATTGCTCGCGGCTTCTCCGGGAGCCGCATCCGAGCTGGGAATCGCAGGGGCTCCTTCCCCCCGCGGGACTCGGAGGCGGCTCCGGAGAAGCCCTCACAGAGCTGGGAAGCGGCCGGGATCCGCCTCCTGGCCGGGAGGGCTGACCCTTTCCCTGCGCTTCCCGCTTGGGATTCCCCGGCGCGTGCTCACGACTAACCGGAGCGGCGGCACTAACACCCGGCGCTGGGAAGCACCGCGTCGCTCTCGCTCCGGGCTTTGCGGTGCGGGATGCTCGGAGCCGCCCGGGGCGCTCCCGGGACGGGATCCGCACTAGCCGTGGCGGCAAAGCCGGGCGCCGAGGGCCACGTCCCGCTGGGAGCAGGGGGGTTCCTGTGGGAATGGCTTTCCTGGCTCCTTTCCGGCCTTGGCCGCGGCTCGGAAGCAGCCGGGAGGAGCTTCCCGCGTCCCGGCTGCGTCCGAGGGCACCCGCTTGGCGCGTTCCCGCGGGCAATCCCGCCGGAGCCGCCCGTAACGCGCGGCCCCCGCGCCCCCCGGCTCCCGTCCCTGCAGGTGATCCGCAGGGGCTGGCTCACCATCAACAACATCAGCATCATGAAGGGCGGCTCCAAGGAATACTGGTTCGTGCTCACGGCCGAGTCCCTCTCCTGGTACAAGGATGAGGAGGTAGGTGTGTGTGTTGGGGGGGTTTGGGCGGAAAAACCCCTGGATACTCTGGGAAAAAGGAGCCTTTTTCCTAACACCCAGGCTCGGACTGGAAAAAAAGTGATTTCTTTTTGAATTGAGATACCTAAATTGAGGGATACCCCCCCAAATTGTCCCGGGGCCGGAGCATCCGTGTGTCCCGTGCTCCGGAGCGGGGGCTCCGCCGGAGGGGCCCGTGGGGGCCGAGCTCCGAGCCGCCTGCAGATTCCCTGGCTCCGGATGCTCCCTGCAGCCAGGATTGCGTAAACACAGATAAAGCAGGAGATTCCAGGGGGAAAACGGGATCCGGGTGGCCGCAGTGGGACCCCCGCCCCCTCCTGCCTCTTTTGGGGAGGATTATTTTGAATTTGGGGGTGAAGGATTAGGGCGGGATCTGCCGCCCGCCCGGGATCCTTTGGCCTCCCCACCCCAAGGGTCTCCAGCTCTGGCTTTCCCGGAGCAGCCGCGGGATGTGGCCAGCAGGGAGAGGCTCTGGGAAGTGCAGGACTCGCCGCCGGCGTCTCGGCCGCCAGCCTCGGGATCCGTTTTTCCCGGTTTTTCCCGGTCTTTCCGTCCCGCAAATCTGCAGCCCACGCGGCCCCTGTTGTCCGTGGCCGCAGAGCTGAGCCGCGCTCCGCTGCAGCTCCCATCCCGCCGCTTCTCCCAATCCGGCTCCGGAGGGAAGCTCCGTGTGGATTCAGGGGCCGCTGCGGCCCCTTTCCCGCCCGGCACCTCCGGCGGGGCCTTGCTGAGCTCGGCCTAAGGAGAAGCGGCCGCCGCCGAATGGGGCTCCGGGCGGGCGGCCGCATTCCCAGCTGCTTCCCACCCGCTTTGGGAGCAGCGATCCCGCTTTTCCCCCCACCCCGGGAATAAGGGGCGATGCCGAGTGGAGCGAGGGGGCTCTTCCCGGCCCCCCCTTACCTGAGGCCGCCGGCGGGGAGCGCCGCTCTGCCGGAGCGGGATAACCAATGTGCAGACTACTGTACAACGCGGCAGGCTCCTGAACAGGTAGTCTGAACACTGGGAAGCCCGGCCCGGAATCTCCTGCCGGCGCTGCCGCAGGGGGGCCGCCGCTTCCCGGGATTTCGCGGCGGGAGAGGAGCCGCCGGGCGCGAGGAAACCGCTTTGTCCCTTCTGACGTGGCAGCGCCGGCAGCCGCCGCCAGGCTGGAAAAGGGAGGGAAAAAAAAAAGGGGGAAAAAAAAAGAGGAGCGTGTGGGTTTTTCAGGAAGTGGCGAGGAGGAGTGTGGGGCGGCCCCGCCGCAGCGGCGCACGTCACTTTTTGGGAGCGCGCGCCGCGGACAAAGCGGAGCCGTAACCGCTTCCAGATGTGGCGGGAGGCTGGGAAGCGGCCCCGCTGCCGGCCCCGGCGATCCCGGCTCCCTTTTCCCGGCGGAGACCTGGGCGAAAGTCGCCCGCCCTGCCCCCGGCTTCCCTCCGTGCCCTCTCTTGCAGGAGAAGGAGAAGAAGTACATGTTGCCTCTGGATAACTTGAAAATCCGGGACGTGGAGAAGGGATTCATGTCCAATAAGCACGTCTTTGCCATCTTCAACACGGAGCAGCGGTGAGAGGCCGGGGCTCCGCGCCGGGCAGCTCCCAAATCCCTGCTAGGGCCCAGGATACGCTCCGGGCCGGACCGGGACACGCTCCGGGGTGGGTGTTTCCCTCCTGGCCTCGGTTTGTGGCCCGTGTCCGGCTGTGAGATCCGATGGATGAGGATCCCATGGACAGCTCCCAGTTTACACCGCGTTCTGTGGGATTTGGGGCTTTATCCGGCTCATGCTCTGGCCTGGAGCCCCTCTGGGGTGGCCCATGGAGCCTCCAGCTTCCCCTCCTACTCCATCCTTATCCGTGTCCCTTGTTCCCCCTCTCCCAGGAACGTGTACAAGGATCTCCGTCAGATCGAGCTGGCCTGCGACTCCCAGGAGGATGTGGACAGCTGGAAAGCCTCCTTCCTCCGAGCAGGAGTTTACCCGGAGAAAGACCAAGTAACCGTCTCCCCAGCCCCGGGAGGCGGCCGCGAGCCGGGACCTTCCCTGCATCCCGGCCGGAGAGGCCGCCAGCCTTAAAAGCGCTGAGCTCTCGGCCCCAATTCCCGGTGTTTTTGGTCCCCGGGAGTTGCAGTAAGATCTGGGAATGCCGGGGGCCCTGTGGTGGCTTCTCCATGCCCGAGTCTAGGTCAGGCTTCCTGGAAAACACTCGGATGTCAAAGAATATAAGGGATTTATAAGGGCGTCTCCTTAGCTTTCCCGCCGTCAGCCGGCGCGCTCCCGGCGGTAACTTGTGCCCCGCTCTCCCTGCGCAGACGGAGAACGAGGACGGCGCCCAGGAGAACACCTTCTCCATGGACCCGCAGCTGGAGCGCCAGGTGGAGACCATCCGCAACCTCGTCGACTCCTACGTGGGCATCATCAACAAGTCCATCCGGGACCTCATGCCAAAGACCATCATGCACCTCATGATCAACAACGTGAGTGGGCGCGGGGCGGCCCCCGGCGGCGGCGCCGCAAAGCCTGAGCTTTTCCCGGCGCCACTTCCCGCAGACCAAGGATTTCATCCACTCGGAGCTGCTGGCCTACCTGTACTCGTCGGGCGACCAGAGCAGCCTCATGGAGGAGTCGGCGGAGCAGGCGCAGCGGCGGGACGAGCTGCTGCGCATGTACCACGCGCTCAAGGAGGCGCTGCTCATCATCGGCGACATCAGCACGAGCACCGTGTCCACGCCGGTGCCGCCGCCCGTCGACGACACGTGGCTGCAGGCCGGCGCCGCGCACAGGTGGGAGCCGCCGGCCGCGCGGAGCCGGGGCAGGGATGGGGGGGAGGCTCCGCGCGGAGC
>VZSG01001812.1:9900-22177 GCA_013398315.1 Nothoprocta pentlandii
TAGGCAAAAAATGTATTGGTAACTGCAATACAGAAAGAAGCACTAGTGTTTCAGAGTGCTGTTGTTGCCTTTTAAATAAGCTATCTCATCTTTCTGGGCTTTCTTATCTGACCTGAAAAATAGGAACAGTACTCCCTTGTATCACAGGTCATTTCAATGTGTAATTAAAGAAGTCTAGTCAGAAGCTATGATGAAAATGCCCCATACTTGTGACTACTGAGAAAATAAATTGTGTGTTGCCAGTTTCCCATTACTTCTAGGGGTTGAATCAGTTTCTTGTTGGGAGATAACACGAGTGTGCTACCAGCATGCCTGAGAGGAATCACTATGAGGCCATTGAGGTTTATCCTCTCTGGACTAACAAAGCCAAGAGGTGAAGGTGACTTGCTTTTTTTTAAGCACATTAATAGGGAATCTTGGAATGATCACGCAGATCAAGGTTGATCCCCCGGCTTCATACACAGCGTACCTTTTCCTCGGTAGCTTGGCTTTTGTGGCTTTCTGTTACTGCTCAGCTATCTCCCCAAGGTTGCTGGTGAACTCTTCAGCAGTGAGGAGAGCCATTTCAATCAGTGCCTGTGTGGCACAGCTATTCACTTTTCTCCTCGGGGCTCGTGCTAAGTGTCTCCTGCTGGCAGTAATGGCATATGACTGCGTGTGGCTGTCTGTAACCTTCTACTTTATGCAACTGTCATGTCCTCAAAAGCCTATACACAGATGGTAATCATCTCCTATTTCATTGGCTTTGTCCATGCACTTGCACAAACTATCTCCACCTTCACACCCTCTTTCTGTGACTCCAGTGTTGTCAGTCATTACTTCAGTGACTTTCCCCCTATGATCCAGCTTTCATGCTCTGACACCTATAGCAACGAGATGGTACTTCATATTTTTGGTACATTTCATGGCATCTTCGCATCTCTGGCAATTCTAATCTCCTGTATCTATCTCATCTCCACCATCTTGAGGATCCACTCCTCCAAGGGCAGATGCAAAGCCTTCTCCACCTGTGCTTCCCATCTGAGAGCTGTCTTGTTGTTTTATGGGACTACCGTTTTTATGTATGTTAGGCCAATGTCCAGCTACTCATTGGACTGAGATAAATGGGCCTCTCTGTTCTATTCAGTGGAGACTGCGGTGCTGAATCCTATAATCTACAGCCTAAGGAATAAGGAGGTGAAGGATGCTCTGAGGAGAGTTTTAGGTCATAGTAGAGAAAATTCAGAAGAATTGTTAGAAAGAGAACTTTGGGGAAAATTTATCAAAAGCTTGATACGAAGAGTAGGACTTCCAAGGAAGACTTGATCAGCTTCTAAGGGTGAGATTTGGAAAGGTACTTAATTGTTAGAAGTGATTTTAGGTAGACTTTTAACTGGTTGTATCTTCAATTTTTATCTTGAAAGATTGTGTTCCTCTGCTACTGAAACCTGGAGGAATCCTTGCTTTCAACTTCCAAGTTCCAAGCACAAACAGGACTCCTGGCTGAGGAGCGTGTGGCACAGCATTTCAGTTCTCTGTTCTATTAGGAACGTTCGCCCTTATAGGAAAACCACCAGTCCATGGAGACGAGAAAAAGCTTTCAAAGATATTCAAGAGGAGAAAAGAAATGTGATTTGAATTTTATGGCCATTTCTGCTACGTCTTCAGTAAATGAAAGGAGTAGCCTCTTCCAGTGTAACACGAAGAACCTGAAGTTCTGGAAAGGAAGTCTTAGAGAACGGACACCTGTGTTTTCCCCCCTCCCCCCCCCCCCCCCCCAAACACTAGGGAAAGTAACTCTCCCTCTTCTGTCAAATCTCTCTCTTCCGTCAGTCATGACTGCCACCTTTTTTCCTATTCTGCCTGGAAACATGAAAAAATCACAGAAATTCAAGAAAGGTTTACTTCTAATTTTGCTACTATTGTAAAGTAACAGGAACTTATTCCTGCTTTTCACCTCTACGTATCATCAGTTAACTTGAGGCAACTGAGTGAACTGGTAGTTATTTTAAGGACATTGGACATAATTTGAAATTTAATCAAGCTGAAGTGTTCTTTCACTCCAAAAAAAGAATACTGAAATAAGATTGTGACTTACCAACTACACATCTGTCGTCAATGTGGCTTTGAGAATAAATGCCAAATCACTTCTGGCAGTTGAGAAAGTTGGGAAAGGCTTTGGCATCCTTTTATCGATTCAACTAAGCTAGCTCTAGGGATAGGTGTTCTATCACTAATAGATGTTCCATCCCTTCTGGCTGAGTTTATGAATATTGTCCCTCAGTTGGCAGAAGGAGTTTAGATCTTTATTGAGCTGAAAGTGATGGAATGAATCTCAGACAGGTGAGAGGTCCCTGCTTCTGCATGAATGAGGCTTACAGTCAAAGTGGGATGGAAAGAGGTCTTGCAGATTCCCTTTGCATTCCACTGCATGACTGCTAGGGCTTTTATTTCCCCGACTTCCTCTCCTTAAAGCTGTGCATAGAGATAGCAAAGCTTGTGTCCCTATGATCATCTATGGCACACTAAAGAAGGATTTTACAAGTCTCTCTTTGTCAAACTGCTGCCAGCATATTTTACACTGAGAGGTAACGTGACTGAGAAACATAATTGTTTTTGCCCAAAGACACATGGCTAAGGAGAAAACTTATCTTCAGTATGTTATAGTCTGAATTTTGATCAAGTAGTGATGATTAAAGGTCATTGCTATCTCAGAAGCCATTTATCTCAAGAATGCTAAAATTAGAATATGCACAGGGTAGTAAAAACATTTGGACTATGTGCACTATTATCCCACTGGCCTGACAGTCCTAAAAAGTAGGAAAAAGAATGTGACAGTGTAACCTTTTGGTCCTGCTATTTGTCATCCTTCTGTTGCTGCAGAGGCTGAAGCTCAAGGTTTATCTCTTGTTTCTGATTATTAAGTTTCATCAGATATGTGAAGTTCACAGTTTTTATACTTATCAATGTTGCACTGTCCTTATCTTGAACAGAGATGTGAGGTTTTTTTTAAGCCAGATTTCTGAGTTGTCCAAAACTGTCTTTTTCAGTGGACTGCCAGCTCAAAGGAAGGAAATAGCTTGAAAAGAAATCATAGACATCATTTGGTCATCAAAGAGCTTACCTCCACAGCAGTGAGTCACATCTGCACACCTTCTCTCTCTGTGCTGATGTTTAAGATATTCAAAGCCATCTAGAGCTAAGCCTCAGCAGAACTGGCAGCATGTTTCAATCAAGAATCAAAATCTCAAACCTAAATATGCTTTCTGACAAATATCATCAAAAAGAACAGATTTTCATAAGCCCTGCATTCATCTATCCCTTAGTCTCCACCTAGAGAAACCCAGACAAAATTAGGGAATTTAAAATGTTAAAGATCTGATGTCTCTTCAAAGCTACAGTTTGCTTTTCTAAGAAAGCCTTATGATCCACCATCTAGAATCCTGTTCTTCTTCTTTCCTTCCCAAAAATTTCAGTTCCAGTAGGAGATTTGGGAAAATTCCTGCCGAATGACTTGTCATGACAGCAATGCTAAAGTCAGTCAATGTGTGGTAGAACAGCATTGCCTAGAGTCAGGAGGTCCTAGGGGCATTTGGGGTTTCCCTGTTGCAAGCAGGTGAGGAAAACTCAATGAATCAAGAACAGTACTATTAAGAATTTTAGGAAAATTGTCAGTGTTCAGCTGGGACTTAGGTTATATTCCAGTATGGAGAGAGATTCAATCCCCGTATTTCTACTGGGATACCTAGTCCTTAGGTTTTTGTAGTGTAAAGCACTGGAGGACCGGCCAAAGTATGAAACTTCATCCAGTCTTTAAACAAAGCTGTGAAAAATATCCCGATAATTAAACTGGATTGTGGCTCCAACATTGATTGGCATGCAATCATGCTTGGATTGCTGCTCTGATAAATTATAAAGCTCAGCTATGCCATAAGGTCAAGGCCTTGGAAAGGTGGTAGCAGTGTAGTTATAGCTCCGTATGGGCTACAAAGTCCATTAACAGGGCAGAGTAGCCCTGATTTCAGCTTTGCTGAAATATGAACATAATGGTTAGGCTGCAGCTGTGCCAACTTGGTAAGACCTGGCCTAGCTCCATGGACCTGCCACCATCCTGACCTTTGTGACTGCAACCTGTAAACATACAAATAACAAATCCAGATCCTGGCAGAAGAAAGTAAGAGAGTTTTCTCTCTTTAATGAAGTGGTGGCAAGCACTTAATGGCAACAGCAGCAGGAAAACTCAGCTTTTCATCTTTCCGGAGAGGAGGAGATACCACCAGATCATCCAGGTTTGGCTGAGAAAGGATTTCTCATTTGCTCGCATCCCTGTTGTGAAGGAAAATTGGCCATTTTCCGCTCAAGAATAAGTTGGGACGATTCACCAAATAAAATACTTTCCCTTTAGAGGGTGAAAAATCTCATGCTGAAAGGGAAGGAATCATGAACAAAAAGGGAATCAGTCATCACTGTAAAGGTTCTGCCATTTTCACCTCCCGTTAAAAATTATTGTTATTCTATTGGAGGTTACCAGTAACCTGGCTGATGCTCTCAAAGCTGAGTTCTTCTCATATGGGTGACTGAACTGAGGTTTCAGTTCTTGCTGAGGTCTGTTTCTAGCATAGGCTTCAAGGTATTGCATATGTACAAAACTATTCTCTCACTGACCTGTTTCATCTAGAAAGATAAGAGTAGGTACCATAGATATCAAGCCAGTTTATTCCCCCCTTGAGCCAGATCTTCAGAAGTACTTGCCCATTTCAAGAAACAGACAACAGGATTAAAAACAGCCTATAATGGTTAGGTACACAAGGAAAATGCTTACCCTGCTTAGATACACAAAAGACCAGACTGCTTTTAGACACTGAGTTATCTTTGAATAGTTGGCTGTTGTTTATCTCCAACCTACCAAACATTTTCTGCCCTATAACACAGCAACTAGCCATGGACTACTTGGGAAACTGAAGAAGGAAATTTCTGTCTCCTGCCCCAACGAGAGTGATCAAAAACTGGATTAGGTGCAAATTTGTAGACTCTCCATCTGTGCTGATACTTAAAATTCAGCTGGATAGGGCCTGAGCAATCTGATCTGCCTGAACCTGCTTTGAGGCGGAGGTTGGACTGGATGACCTCCAGAAATCCTTCCCAACTTAAATTATTCTATGCTTCTATCTGCAGATTGAAAATGATCTTTTTATCTCTTAAATGAGGAAATAGGCCTACCTTCCTTGCATGAAGGTGCGAGATATTTTGTGCACTATCGATCCCAGAAATAAACTCTTATTTTGAAAGCTTCAAACATTTAATGCACCTTCATAATACTGAATAGCTTCCTTCTTCACTCCAAAGATATCTTACTGAAAACAAATCAGAAGATTTATCTAAATAGAAAAACTTCAGGACTTCAGACTTGCAATAGAGCCCCTCCCTGCTCCACCTCCCCAGATAAATGTCATTTGCTTAGATGTTCACAGAACTACGCAATTCAGTACTGCCTTTGGAGCAACATCTCATTCTTTTCCCAGTATGCTGCAGCTGGCCTGGAGCCTGTGAAACATATGAATGAAGACCCTTCCCCTGATTCTGGCATGAGTTTAAGGACATCTCTATCTGCCAGAAAAACTAGCTTATTTGTGCTACTTAGAGGGCTTAGAGGTTGTTTGACAAACTGTTGGCCTTCAGAGCAGAGAGCTGAATTGGGTTACTCAGCTGAAGAGTGATCTGCTCTGACCGTCCCTAGCAGGGAAAGTCATCAGTGGAGCTTAGACAGCAGAGATGTCACAGGCAACGCAGCCTTAGTTAGACTGTGCTTACGGTGGCTGCTCGTGTCGTGGAGCAGGGGCAACTCCTGGGACAATGCCCATACAGTGCCATGTGTAAGATGATGAGTGAGGGAAGCTAGTCTGTTTGGGCTACGCCATGAAGTCTGCAATGTATCTGCATTGGACTGAGTCCTGTTCTAGCCTGGATTAGACTGACAATGTAATGGATTTCTGAATTGTCATCTAGACTATGTGAAAGCCGTGGTGTTCAGTGGATAGCTGGGTTAAGACTGGATGAACAGCTATTACTCGTCTGGGTTATTTATCTTTCTTTCATTTAGTCTTCTCTCACAATTTAGTCAGAAATATCTGAAACTTCCAGGGTGTTACAGGAAGCATGAAAATGTTTGCTTTCAGAAAATTTGTGCTTCTAGATCCTGCCAGAGTTGCTCTGGAAACTGACTGGTTATTTTTTAATAACACCTGTCAGTCTCAATGATAAATCTAGGGATATGGAATAATGGAACATATTCCTTCCTCATACACTACATTTACACATTAAGGGGTCTGAGTGGTTCAGGATGTGAAGAATGTGTTGCTATGAGCGATGAACCCCAGCGAGAGGGAGTGTAGCCTTTTATGGGATCTTTACTCGAGGGGGCTAACATGTTCAGCTGGCAGAGTCAGAGTTAGATATCTGTCCATAGTCTAAGCAGCTCATAGTAAGACGTCACACAATGCGCCTTTGCTTTAAATGACCTCCTTCCTCTTTTCTTCCTCTTCCTCTTCTCCTATTAGGAATGAAATGCTGGCTGGCTTCAAAAGCATTGCTTTGCACTTGCAGATCCGAGCCCTTCCCTCAGAGCAGCTCGGAGAGGCAAGGTCAAAGTGGAGTACCATTTGGATACTTGGGTCCCCAAGAGGGGAAAAGACAACCCGCACCACCGTGAACATGCCAGCGCAAACTGCACAACAGGTACGGTGACAGCAGCATGCCCGTTTTTCTGAGTAGGCTTATTCTGCCTGGGAAGGAGGTGTGAGCCGTGCCGGCGGAAGCACAGCCCCCGCCCCCGCCGTGAGCAGGGCTGGGCAGTGGCCGCAGGCTGCGGATGGTGCCCGTCGGGTCCCTGGCGCCAGGTGAGCCCTGTCTCTGCAACGGCCCCGGGTCCTAAAGGGGGGCAGGGCCACGCCACCCCGGTACCTGCCCGTCACAGACACGCTGCGATCCGATTGGCTGCGCCGCATCAGGACCGGCCCACTCGGCTGCTACGAGCCTCCTCATTGGCCGAGCTGCCCGCCGTCACAATGGCCCGCAGAGCTGGGGTCACTCTGCGGCAGAGAGGGCGGCGGCGCAGCAGCTCCTCGCGCGCTCTCTGCCCGGGTGCTCGCGGTCGCGCTGGCGGAAGCGAGCGTGGGCTCAGCGAGCCTTCTGGATAACTGGGCTCGTTCCTTTTCCAACTGGAATTGCGTGTGACAGAAATGAAGTCATGCTCTGCAAGTTGCAGTCAGGCCCCATCTGCAGGAGCTGGCCTAGAAAGGAGCTACTCCTGTGAGTAAAGACTTCAAGAGTAAAGGTGAATTTTGTGACTCCCCAAAGGCGCTGGCAGTGGCTAAGGAAAAAGGCCAGCATAATTGGACTATCAGCTGAGCGCCTGGGGATGGAAGGGACTCGGCAACAGTTCCTGAAGGCCGAGTAGTCGTGGTTGCCCATGAGAAAAAGTCAAACAGATGAGTAAACTCTTCTTCCCCAACTGTGCGCTGACCAGCCAACGTGAGTGGCAGCCTTCCTGGGCTGTCTCTACTACGTGCTTGTGTTCTGCAGGGCAGCTGGTTCTTGTGGGGGCTGCTCTCCAGAACGCTGCCTTTGAAACCTCCGTTCCTAAAACAAAGGCCGGCAGTCTCTCTTAGAATCTAATTTCCTTGCAGGCGTTACTGACGGAATTGCTCCGCCACAAAGGATGCATTTCCCACCCAAGAAGATTTCTGTGGCTTGGCGGCAAAGGCAAAGCGTTGGAGCTGGACTCCGCAACCTGGGCAATACGTGTTTCCTCAACTCTGTTCTACAGTGTTTGACCTACACGCCCCCTCTGGCCAATTACCTGCTTTCTGGGGAACACAGCCAGTCGTGTGAGTACTTGTGAACACGTTCCTTGCAAGCTGCTGGACAGCTCTGCAGGTGAAAGGACAGCAGTGACTCTGTGAAGCAGACTCTGGGTTTTCCTAGTGTCCCTGCAGGGGCTCCCTTTTAAGAGCGCATGCACGGCAGGCTCAGGATAGCTGAGGGAGTGCTTGCTTTCCTTTAATGCCCCGTGCTCCGGCGTCGAAGGAGGGTTCTTTCTTCCCTCCTGTGAATGATCAAGGGCATTGGGAAGTAAGGCGCTTCATGAATATTTGGCCTGTGGCTTTCCGGCTGCTCGAAAGATGATAAATTTTCGGAGGAGGGCATCACAGGTTCTCGGTGTTCCTTCCCAGCCGGGTTTCCCTAATGCACGACCGCTGCGAGACCTGATGTGGTCACTGCTGAACCGGAAGAAGAGGAAAACTACCACAGAGCACCGTGAAAGCAATATGAGCTAGTCGGGCTATTCCCGTGCACCTCCCTGCAGAAGAGGGCTTGGCAGTAGTCCTTCAGGTGCTTCGTCAGAAAATGCGTGCTAGTGCAGGCTTACTGGTTAATGCTTATGCGCACAGACTGGGCTGTTGGCACCTTTGGAGAAGAGAGCGTGGAACGGAGAGCAGAGACCGCACTTCCAACTTGGAGATTGTTGGTGCTTAAGGTTTTCCACAGGTACGTAGGTATCTTGCACTAGCCGGAGGTGGTTTCTTCCTTGACTCTTGACAGGTCGTGAGCAAGGCTTCTGCATGCTGTGTACGATGGAAGCTCACGTTAAGCATGTCCTGTTCTGCTCTGACAACGCCGTCGAGCCTACGGCTGTCTTCAGTGACCTTAGACGTAAGTCATTTCAGATGGCGTTCTTTGCAGAAACGTCTGAATTTTCAGAGGGTTATTTCACGGGTGCAAAGGGCTTGGAGAGATTAATTGTTGTAGGAAAGAGAGCTTTTAGAAAAGTAGGTTTCCTGTCCCTTTTGAAGAGATAAGCATTGTGCCCTTTGTGTTTATTAGGAATAGGGGAGCATTTCTGTTTTGGCAGACAGGAAGATGCTCACGAATTCTTATGTTACACCGTGGCTGCTATGCAGACAGCTTGCTTGAATGGAAGCACCAGGTAAGCAGAACCAAGTTAACCTTGAAGTGTTCTCTAGCACTTTTGACGCCTTCCTTTCCTACCCTACGTGAAAACCTTTGCCCAGGGTTTTCGTAGAAAAGAAAAGCTCTTTGAAGAAAGAGCTACCTCTCCGCCTCGGCTCTTCTGAGCGCTGATGATAATTTGTTTCCAGCTTGGACACGTCGTCGCAAGCCACCACGGTCATTCACCAAATATTTGGAGGATTCCTAAGATCCAGAGGTACTTTTGGAAACTACTACTGTCCTTGGAACTGATCTGTGCCTTTGTGCCCGTTTGTCGCAAAGAGCTTGCGGTGTGCCAAGAAGTAGCGGCTCTCAATAATGTAAACGGGCAAAGTGAGTCTCCTTCCCATTTTGTGAAGTGCTTCTGTTTGGCTTCCAGTAACGTGCTTGAGCTGCCAAGCAGTTTCAGAGTCCTATGAGGCCTTCCTCGATATCCCGTTGGAGATAAAGGTAAGACGTCTTGGAGCGGTGGCTGACGATGCCGTCGAAGGCCCCGAGCTTTCGGGGGCTGTTCTTTCTTTTTGTGGCTTTCTAAACTCGACGGAGTTCACGTAGGCATGTATGCTGTTCACGGCAAAAACGCTTGGTGGAGGCTGGGAGGTGGATTGGACTTGGTCCTCCTCTGGAAGCCCCGTGAATGGTCTCCGTGTGTGGGGGGGTTTAAGCCAGAGAGAGAGCAATTAGCGTATCTCCGCACGCATGCTCGTCCTATGATACTTCCCAGTTTTGGACTACCCCGATACACTTCTGATTGGTACGCGATGGCTTTTTTTGCTCTTGTGATTTACGCAAAGGCATACCACAGATAACTTGATTGTGCGCTACCGCAGACAGGTAGCTCTTGGTACCAAAGTACAGTCCTTTTCAAACAAGGTCAGTGTTCAGCATACTCTGCTTCTGCCGCCTCCTTCGCGGTGTTCGCTGCTTCGCAAGTAGGTCTCCCACGTGTGCACGAGGGAGGCCCTGCGGCAAAAGAGGAGTTGCGGGTTGGCATTTGAGTTTCCAGCAACTCAGTGCCCTCCTTTCTTCCTCCTCCAGGCAGCCTCCTCTGTCCCCGGGGCGCTCGAAGAATTTGTGAGACCTGAGCTGCTGGATGGTGAGAATTGCTACAAATGTAGCAAGTAAGTAGTCTTCCTAATGCCATCGGACTAGGAGATAGTGGCCGAACCCATTGTCCGCCTCGGAGCGGCTTTGGGTTGTGCAGCTAATGAACCCTGAAGTCACCCAAAGCTTGGAAAAGAGTACATTTGCTTCTTAGAGCGGAATCGGTGTCATTCTGTTCAACTAGTTGGAAATCTTTGATAAGAAGCGCAGGCGCTAGCTCGCATTCCGGAACCACGCTCCGGTGAGAGAGTCACGTTCCTGCTGCCTTGCGTGTTGTTGGCAAGCCTTACTTTTGGGCCCAGCAAAGATACGTGCTCAGGCATTTGCTTGGCTACCGAAAGACAACGTTCCCGCTCCTTATCGAGCTGGCCTCCTACATCCTGCCAGGTTCTCTGCAGGAGCAAGGCTGAAATGCAGGGTGTGGCTTTAAGGAAAGAAGCCCCGTCTTAGGCAAGGAAATACCATTCAGCTAGGATGAGCGTGAGAGAGACATGGAAACTTGCTTGACTTTTGGCGTGAGGGGGAGGGGGGAAGATGCCTTGAAACAATTGCCTGTGCTTGCTTTGAAGGTGTGACAAGATGGTTGCTGCGTCCAAGAGGTTTACAATACATCGCTCTTCCAACGTTCTCACCATAGCCCTGAAAAGATTTGCCAACTTCACTGGTGGAAAGATTAGCAAGGTATCTATGCAAGTGTAATGCCTTCTTGGGAAGGGAGATTTCCCAAGGCGGAACGCTCTGTTCAAAGTTGTTAATGTCGGCCGACTGTAACCATAGCGACAGAAGATGTCTAGGCAAAATCAGCGCAAGAAGTAGGTCTTACTCTTTCTCTTCCGGTAACAGCAAAGCTCCCGTGTGACGATAAGCGTATGCTCCGCTCTGAAAGAGCTGGTTTTGCATTGAGCAGTTCTCTGCAATGGAAGCGATTAAATGTTGTCTCTGGGAAGACCGATTTCTGAGGAGGCAAAACATGTCTGTCTAAGCTTCCAGCCCACATTCTTAGCAGTGTTCTTCCCCGGCTCTTTCACGAAGTGTTCCCAGATGAGTTTTGAATCCTCTTGCTCTGTCTTCAGGATGTGGAATATCCAGAGTATTTGGACCTGCGAGCATACATGTCTCAGCCAGTTGGAGAACCAGTCCTCTACGCCTTATATGCAGTCCTGGTGCACAGAGGTGCCAGCGGTCGTGCAGGACACTATTTCTGCTTCACCAAGGTAAGCATCAGCTTCATTTCTTGCAGGGCAGAATCTGTGCTGGTGAAGAGAAACTTGTCCCAGCATGTTACTGACAACCATTGTTTTGAAGGGGAAAGAGCTCGTTACATGTCTCCTTTGACTAGTCTTGGTGTCTCCTTTGTCTGCTAGTGTTCTGTCTGGGTTTTCCTGTAGAGAGCACGCTCTAGAGTTGCTCTAAAGGCATCGTTGCCTTTCTTTGCAGGCCAGTAATGGACTGTGGTATGAGATGAATGATGCCTCGGTAGTCCTTTGCGACCTCCAAACCGTTCTCAGTCAGCAGGCGTATTTACTTTTTTATATCAGGTAAGAGCGAGTATTCAGATGGGTTTGGGGTACCTTTCCCTTTCGCGCTGCTGAAACCTCTCTTCTGCTCCTCTGACGTGTTTTTCCTTCTGTCCTGGGCGGAAAGGACTATTGGTAGAATTGCGTTCTGTCCAGTCTGGAATTCCCCATGTCACGCAGTGTCTTTCATTGCTTGGCCTTCACCTGCTGCACTTGCGTAACTTGCTACGTACGTGCTCTGTGGAGCTGGCGAATGCCATAAAGGAGGAGAAATTCAGGCCAGAGGTGGTGTAAGGATGAGTTCTTGCTCTGCAAGGGACGGCCGTGGTAGGAAGAGCAGCATCTAATTTTCAGCTTGTAGTCTTGGTTACGTTCTCAGTATGACGTATCAGCTGCTCCTAGATGATGGCAGGATGGGATTCAGCCCAAGAGGAGGCTGACAGGGCATGTCTCAACTGAGATCACTGTTGTTTCCCAAGGTGTGATGGTGAGACACTTGGAGAATGCACTTCTGACGCGCCCGTGCCATCTTATCCCCCTTCATGCCTTGGTCAGCCGGGGGCTAATAAGAAGGGGGCTGGATTTCTGAGACCGCAGCTTGCTCCTCATATGCTGAAGGTAACGGGGAGGGGGGAAGAGAGGGAAGGAGAGAGGCACCAAATGGGTAG
>VZSG01001813.1:13056-33695 GCA_013398315.1 Nothoprocta pentlandii
GGGGAAAGGTTCCTTCTGGGGAGAGGCCTCAGCTTCCCACTGGCTGCCCGGCATTCCCGCCGGGATGGGGAGTGCTGACAGCGCCCGGGCGGCCTTGGGGCTGCAGCTCTCTTGAGCCTTCCTCCCGGCTCTCTGCGCTCTTCCTCACGGCCCCGCTGCGGGACCCCCGTGCGGCAGGTGAGCAGCCCGCGGGCACAGCCCCCCGTGCGGCTGATCCCATGGGATTAGCCTGGCGTTCCTGGCGCCGGAGCCGTCGCCGGCCTCTCGGCCCCCGGCAGCTCTGCCGTGCCTGTTACTCAACAGGGATCAGCGCAAATCCCGGCAAATCCCTCCCGGCTTGGATGACACAGCCGGGGGGCCTAGGAAAGCCCGCGGACGGAGCAGCTTGGATTCGCCCTCCCGCCACTGCAGCTCCTCCGTGCGCGGAATTGCTTCCGTGCGCCGCGACGGCTCCAGCGGGAGGGATCCCGGGAGGCCTCCGAGCTCCCGTGGACACTTGCTCCCCGAGGACCAAGGGCAAGAAGGACTAAACAGGGAGACTGTTGCCCCCCATTCCCAAGGGATGGGCCGCTCTCCCAGCTCAGGCTTAACTCTCCCAGGCCTAGGAGAGCCCAAGCTGCCGCTGCAGGGTGAAGCTGCTCCGGGCTCCGGGCGACCCTGCGCGTGCAGCCCGTCTCCAAAGGTCCCTTCCAACTCTCCGACCCCCTTACCTGGGCCGAGTCGATGACGGCTACGATCATGTTGAGCAGCTCGCCGCTTCGCAGCGTCTCGTCGGGGAACTGCAAGGGTGCAGAGGGAAGGCAGGGCTCGGCGGGGGCTCCCCAGCTGAGGAAGCTGAGGCCGCAGCGAGGAAGGCGGCCAAAGGAGCCAAAAAGCCGGAGTTTTGACCAAGTCGGGGGCGGCCAGGTTCATACACCGCAAAGCAGCGGCTGCCCGGGCTCACGAGCGCAGCGGGAGCGAGGAGGCTCCGCGAGCGGAGGCCAGCGCGGCCACGCCGGGAAGAAGGGCCCGTTCTCCCTACACCCACTGCCTTCAGTAACGGCTCTGGGGCCTCCAGCTTTGGGCAGAGCGGCCTCAACTCCAGACAGATGTTTCTGGCGCGGCAGCCGGGGGGGAAGGAGGGGGCAGCTCATTCCTCCCAGGGAACGGGAAAGCGGAAGCGCGGCCGCTCCGAGCGCGTCACGTTGCCCTCCCGGGCCTCTCTGAGGCCGGGGCGCCGCTGGAGGCCGGGGCCCCGCGTCCCTTTCGGAGACGGAGCAGAGCCCGCGGGGCCGCGGGTCGAGGCAGCAGCGTCCTGGCACGGGGCCGGTGACGGCCGCTCCGTCCAGGAGCCAGCCGGCCCCGTGGGAACGGCGGCTGAGCCCTGAGCCGTCCAGGCAGACGCTGAGCGCTCCGGTGCAAGCGAGCTCTGCTCTGCACTGCCTCGACGGGGCCAGCTGGCTCCTCCTCAGCACGGGGTGCTCAAAGCAGCCAAGCGAAGGGTTGCAAGAAAGGTGGACCCAAGCGCCCCGGTGGTGCCGGGGCCGGGCAGGGCCCTACCTCGGTGTAGATGGAGGGCGTGAGGTAGCAGAGCAGCCGCACGTCGTCTTCCTGGCAGGCCTTCATGTCCATCATGAGGCACGTGTGCAGGTCGCCCAGCTGCGTGGCCTGGGCGAAGGACTCGTAGAGGTTCATCTTGCCGGCTGCAGCTTTGCTGGAGGGAGACGCGCGGCGCTGAGGGGCGGCCGGGTCTCCAGCCAGCGCCAACGTGCTGCCAAGCTGGCCCTGGGGGGCAGCACGGGCCACGGCAACGCGTGGAGGCTCCCCCTGCGACTCCCTCGGGCCTACCTGGCTTTTAAGTAGTAGAGAAGGTGGTAGCCGATCTTGGGTTGCTTCTGATAGAGCTCGGAGAGGAGATCCAGCAGCAGCGAGAAACCGCTGTTGTCTTCCTGCATCTGGCAGAGGTTCCTGGAGGAGCACAGGAGACAAGTATATGAGACACGGCACGAGAGCTCTGTGGTGTCACCAGGGAGCAGCTGCACGCGGGAAGAGGCAGCTCCAGGTACCCAGTGTCCCCATGATCTGTTCTCCTAATGGGAAACGGGGCTGCAGCTGGCCATCACAGACCACACAGCAACAACAGGCAGGGGCCAGGAACCTGTGGCCACGCAGGGAAGGACCCAGGAATCCCGAGCTTCCATAAACAAGCAGATAAGCTGCGATTCTCCTCTGTTTGAAGGGGTTTTACTAAAGCAAACACAGCATAGGCAGAACAAGGCAATAAAGTCGCCCGGCTTTGGGCGCCCGGGGAGCAGGGAGATGGCAGAACTAGATCCACGCAGTTCGCTCCTGACGGCGGTCACCAAAAAAAAAGCCCTGGGCTTCTCAGAAATATCAGACGTACCTAAATATTAGGTAGAGCGGCTTCCCCACGGACTCCTCCAGAGACCTGCAGGACAAAGGCAATGGTCAGGGCGCTGTGTGCACGTGCTCCCTGCTCGGGGCCAACAAATGGCCAAGAAAAAGCCCGGCGCGGTGTCTGCTGCAGTGCTTGGGGCCCGTAGGGATTAGCCCGAGCTGATGGAGAGACAGAAATAGGCCTCCTAACAGCACCCGGGGGCTCTGACACTGAGCTCTGCCCAACAAAACCCGGGAGGAGGGCTGTGTTGTGTTGCTACAGCAGGGATACGGGGAGTATTTAGCATCCCACATGCCCTGGGCAAACACGAGCAGTCCCAAAAGCATCAGCTGAATCGGACGGGGGGACGTGGGGCAGCAGTTTCTGCCTGGGTTCATGCAAAGGAGGAATCCAACCTGTTTGGTACCCTGGATATAATAACTATTAGCAAATTCATGCTTGTGAACTCTGGACGTCCCAAAGAAGCTGGTGCTTCCAGTGCAACTTTGGGAAAACGGTGGAAATTTCACTGCGAAAAGCCCGAGTTGCACCGTGAAAGGATGAGATGGAAGGAAAATAAATGCTTACTCCTCTGTGATTTCTTCTGGCAAAACCTCACCACGGAAATGAGCCTTAAATAGCTCCTGGAGGCAGGATGCAAGCACTGATAACTGCTCTGAGTCAAAGTCCTCCTGGTGGAAAGAAGAAATGAGAAGGGAAGCAGGAGCTCAAAGGCTGCCTGCCCAGCACAGGTCTGCTTAGAGAAGAGCCTCCCGGCGCGGGACCGGAGCTGCTCAGCAGCAAGATGATCCAAGCTGCTCCTCCATGCCCGTGCTGCCCTCCTGCTCTGCCAGCCAGCGATGCCCTGAGCTCAGCTCTCCCTCTGCGGAGCAGGGAGGATTTCCACCCCTCGCAGCCCCTTTCCCAGCGTTTGCCCAGAGAGGAGCAGCCGCCGCGCGCCGAGAGGCCGCTTGACTCCGACGGAGCTGCTTGGAGGGAGGGGATGAGGTCCAGCTCCCTCCTGGAGAGCAGTGAAGCCTCTCCCACTTGCTGCAGCCTCTCGTGGGCGCGAGGCCCGGGGCCAGAAGCGGGGAAGGTTGCGGCTGCCGAGTCCACGTGCAGAGCCCGGCAGCTCCCCAGCTGGGCCAAGCGGCTCCTGCCTCCGCCTGCACCTCGGGCAGACGTTCAGGCCGAGCAAAACCCGCTGCAAAAACCTCCAGTGATCGGCAATTTGGAGCTGGGGACGCTGCAGCTGGGTGCAACGGCCACGGATGGAGCTGCCTGGGGTCGCTTTGACCTCATTTACGGCCCGAGCTTCCTCCTGCACCCCAGTTTGCAGGCAGCTCTGCCCGCTCCGCGGGAGGAGCCGGGCAAGCTCCGGCGCTCCCAGGGCAGCGGCGCTCCCAGCTCTGGGCCGTTACCTCCAGGACTTGATCCACGATTTCCTGCATGACCTCACACTGCGCTTCCGTATCGCTGCAGCACAAAAACAAGAGGAAATCCAAGTTACAGAGGAAGATACGGGGAGCGGGGACGAGGGGGCTTCGTGCTGAGCTGGCCACGCTCGGGACCCTCCCGGTCCCGAGCCCTGCTTTGTGCTGGTGCCCTTCAGAAGGCACCGAGAGCCCCAGCCCTGGCACAATGGACTCCACGGCTGCAGCACCTACCTCCCTAAGTGCCCCGAGGCAGTCTGCAGCAAGACAAACTAATTAAATGGCTGAAAGCCTAAGATTAAATGCACTTAAGCCATCAAGGCATAAATTAAATCAGCCTACTATGCCAAGGCCTGGAAAGCGAGAGCTTTTGAACCTGCTTTAGATGGAGTTAATTCCAAGGTCACTGTCAAATCTACAGTGGAGATGAGGAAATCCAAAGAACAGGCACATCTCCATCGCTGGGGAATGTGCCCCATGAGGGGAGGCACTGAAACACCCCAGAAGCAGCAGTCCCAAAGGGCTCCCCCAAAGAGTGTCCCCATTAAAGCCACACATGCCACAGGTACCATTAGCCTTAAGAGATGGACTCTTGGTTGCCCGACACTACTGCAAAGTCCAGCGTGTGGCTGAAGAGACCAACGAGCAGCGCAGCAGCACCCCAAAAGACCAACCTGCCCTTCTGCAGCTGCAGGACTTTATCCTTCAGCGACTCATCCAGTTGGTCCAGGAACGGTGTGATATCCACAGGCTCCTCCACAATGGTCTCCTTGATGGGATGAAACCTGAACTCCCTCTTCTTCCCTGCAACAAAGCAAGCAACCGGGGAATAGTTTTCCGCTCTTTCCCAAGCTGTTCCATCTGGGAAGCCTCACAGGTCTGTGTCACAGTGGCAGGAGTCACCATGGGGGCAAGCAGCGTGTGTGAGATGTTGCCTTCACCTTTCAGAGCTGTGCATGGGTCACGGCGCCCTGGCAGGGCAGGCCTGGATCCTAACGCAGGGGATCCTTCCAGGTCCCAGAAAAAGAGGGAATCACAAGCGTCAGCAAGGGAGCCGTGAGCATGGGACTCCCTTCACAGGAGGCTTTTGAGCCCGTGTCCCTTTTGGGAGCCCCAAGCCGGTGACAGGGCACTGCGGGGACACAGGGCTACAGCCCAGTGTCACGCTCCTCCACCCCACCCTAGGCCTGTGGTCCCTGGCAGCAGCGGGTGAAGCTCTCCAGCACGGCAGGGAGCCCACAAGAGCCCTTGCACCAAGGCCAGGAGCAGCCTGAGGTGCCTCCAGCTCCAGGGAGCTGCCGGAGGGGCCTGCGGCCTCGTGCAGCCGCCTGCTGCCTCTAGACGGGGAGGCCTCCTGGGCACGTAATGCAAACCACGCAATTAGCGGCCGGAGCCTCATTAGCCACCGCCGCCTGAAAACAGGGACACCCTGTTCCCAAACAACCCCCCCCAGGGCAGCATGTGCCACGGGGCCGACTACCAAGCGCACGGGACAGCGCGGCTCCGGGATGAGGCAGAGCGGAATACACGTCATGTCCGAAGGGACTGAGCTTTAGGGAACAACCACGTGAGGGGAGAAGGTCCAGGAGACCTTTCCTGAGGCGGAAGGCAGCTCTTCACCCTGCAGCACGGCCCAAGTGCTTCGGAGCGGCAGCAGCAGCCGAGTGCATCCCTCACCTTTGCTGTTCAAGTCCTCCTCGTCGTCGCTGAATGCGGCTTCCGCGTTGTCATAGCAGCCGTCATCCTTGTCAGCCATGTGATTGTCCATTTCCATGGAAACGGGCTCCTCGATTTTGACTGCAAGAGCGAACGCAGAGGAGTTAAGAGCAGGGGAGAGGTGACGGTGGCTCCCGGCACTGCCCCAGAGCAGGACAGGCTCTGTCTCTGAGCTGCATGTACTGGCTCCAGCGAGGAGACCAAGTGCTCTGGGAACAGGATGGGACACTGGGCAAGTCTCCGGAAAGGCACTCAGGGCAACGAGACCCTCTTTAACCATCCCCCTTCGGTGCCACGTTTGGAAAGAGCAGCCAAGGCCTGAGCATCGCGCTCCCTGCGCCGTCCCTCGCCCGCGGCAGCCTCAGGCCCCGGGCTTCGGCCTCGCCATCAGCTTCAGCGAGCCTCGCCGCGCGGGGAGCAGCCCTGCTGCTGGAGCAGCTCGTGCAACGAGGAGCACCAACAGGCCCCGTCCTTCTGCACAACGGGCCGAGCAGCAGCACTTCCTGCTTAAGCGCAGGGTAGAAGCGCTATTCACTTAATCTTATTTTACTAATCAATTAGTGTACAGAGGAGGACGGCTACGTAGCCCCTGTGGAGCACACAGAGAAACGGGTAGTTCGATGGGAAGGAGAAACGGGCTCAAGGGTAGGAGCCCTCCTGGCCCTGCTGCAGCCCTGGCAGAGGCCCCAGCAGCAGCGAGCGCCAGGGTGGGCTCCGTGGGGCGGGAGCCACCGCCTGCCCCGCTCCCTACCTTCGATGGGGGGCGAGGGCGAGCTGCAGAACTCCGGGAATTTCTCCCTCAGCATGGCACGGAGCTCCTTGTCCAGCTTGGGGTTGTCGAAGAGAGGGGCCAGGTGTCTGGAGGGGAGGAGAGGCAGCGCCCTGCTCGGACCAGCCCCGCTGCCCAGCAGCAGCTGGGGGGCCCAAACCCCGAACCAACCCCCCTGCAAGCCCTGTCCTTCTCCAGCCCCATCCGCCTGGATTCTCCCTAGCAGCCCGAAGCTCCCCAAAGCCCCTTGTGCCAACTCTGCCCTCTCGCTGCCGAGCAGGGCAAGGCCCCAAATGCTCCCCTCTGTGCAAGGAGATGGAGAAGAGCCCTGATGGGGAGCCCGGCGCAGCAAGGAAGCCTCCTCGGCTGGCCGAGGGCTCTGCCTTGCATTGGGGCCTGCAAGCCGGGGCCTCCCACCTGCAGACCTGCTGGGGGTCCCCCACTTTGTCCCCACCGAGATCTGGGGCAGCAAAAGGCCCATGGGGAGAAGTGGAGAAGCCTGGGTAGAGAGGGGAGCTTGGCTGCTGCAGGAAGCGTCTGCAGGGCAGAAACACCACGAACGAGTTGCCTGCTCGCTCACCACAAAGGTCTGGGGACATTCCTGGTTTGGGGACATTCCTATTTCCACAGAGCAGCTCTCGTTTATTTATCCCACCCTTCCTCTTAGCGCGAGGAACAGATCTCAGGACCAGCCTCGGGGCCATAAATACGCAGCTGTGTCTTCAACACGAACATATTTGTGTTCATAAATAATACAAATGCCCTCGGCAGCTCTCGCAGGGGCTGGAGTTCGTTTTTGCTAGGCTGGTGACACGGGGCCCCAGGAAGCCTGGTGCAAAGTAGCTAGTTAAGGAAAGCGGTCAAATTTAGGGCTGTCTTACGCAAGGACTCGCTTCTCCACAATGTGGGTGAGAGAATTGAAGACGCCTTGCCGGACATGAGCCTCCAGCGGCGGGTAGAAGTTGGGAATGATCTGGAAGAGAGGGAGAGAGCAAGTCAGAGCCATGCTGGTGAACCCTTTACCTGCCCTTGGGCCCGGGGTGCGCTTGGACACGGGCCACAAGAGCAACCGGGTGCCACGCAGGGAGTGGGGACAGGCCCAGGGCCACGTCCCCACCAGCAGCGATGGCTGCAGGAGCAGCTGGGGCTTCTTGCACAGCTGTGATGCTGTTTAAGAGGACCTAGGGCACGGAAGAGACCCCTCCAGGGCCTTCCTTGAGTGGAACGGGCGCTCTCAGCACCCCCGCTCCGAGGAGAGGGGTGCCACCAGCTCTGCTCCCCATGATTTCTGCCCAAGGGGGGCCTCCCTTTGCAGGGAGGTGCCTCTGACTCATCCCCAATTGCAAGGAGGTTCTCTTTCCCCTCGGGGCTGAGCCAGGCTGAAGGCCAAGCACTAAAGGGAACAATTCCGAGGCCCTTTCCCTACCCGTGCTCCTCATCCTGGAAGGATTTCTTCGCAGAGCTGGGAAGCCTCCTGTTTGTTCCCACAGTGGCCTTCCCATTAATGAGTAACACATGAGCCCAACGCTCAGAGCTCTAGAAATGGCCCTGCATTTCCCGAGGCACCATAAAACATCATCAAAGCCTTCGGTGCTTGGGTTTATCAGGCAAAGAGCTTGTCCACAGCAGAGCCAGCCTCTAACTATGGTCCTGGAGGAGCAGGAAGGCAGCAGGAAGGGGAAAAGGCCTCCTCAAGCGAGCACAGGCAAAGGGAGGTTAAAAGAGAGAGATAGGGAGTTATTCTGCAGGCGGTTTTGCAATCGGGAGGCTCGGGGCAGAACAGCCCAGCTGATGCACTGAGGAACGCGGAAAAAAACAAGGCGGGGAAAGCCATTTTTCTTGCTCTAGACAACGGGCGGCGAGGTGACACTGTTTTTGTTCCGCTCAAATTATCACCGCCTCGAGGGCTTTGCATAGTTCTCCTGCTGGGGGCTGGGACAGCAGCTGCCTTTGCCCTACAAGGGAGCAGAGCCATGTGCCCTGCCCGGGCAGGCGTGAGCGGCGCCCGCCCTCGCGCCCGGCCCGCGGGGAGCGGGCTCCGGGGCTCTGCTTTGTGTTTCAGTGCACAGGGTGATGCTGGCGGTCACCAAAGCTCGGGAGCAGCAGCGCAGAGCGCGGCTGAAGGCTCTTGCGGGGCCGGCTCCCGCTGCGGGGTCCCCTGCCCGTGTTGTGGAGCGGGTTGCTCCCCGGCGCCCCGATCCTGCGGCCGCTTGGCAAGGCAGGGAGTTCTCCCCGGGAAAGGCAAGGAGCTCTCCGGCTCGGCACGACTCACCCGGCACATGAAGTCCAGCAGCGTGGCGGTGATGGCGGGGTGAGGCTTCATGGAGTGATGCATCACCAGAATGGCAGGCTCTGCAAGAGAGACGGGGCAAGGAGGACCTTGTTAGCCACCCCAGAGACCCTCCTGCACCCTGTTTGCACCCACAGACCCAGCCCTCAGCCTCCGGAGCATCGGGGATCAGATCCCACCATCTCCAGCAGCTCTGGAAGCCAACAGCCCTTTCTTTGGACCCGTGTCCACGTGGGGACAGGCTCCCCACACAGTACCTATGTTCATGATGCTGTCCTTCTCCGGGCTGAAGAAAAGCCAGTCATAGAAGAGGGCGAGTTTGGCATTTGAAGCAGCAACATTGGACTGGAAGACAAAAAATAATACTGATTTAAATTGGCTGTTGAGCAGAGACCTGAGCCCTGCTCCCTTTGGGAGCTTGAGCAGGGGCGAACGTGCAGACAGGGAGGGCAAATCCGTGGCAAAGCCGCCGGCTGGGAAAGCAGCTCCAGGCAGGGCGCTAGGCCGAGCTGCAGCGCTAAGCCCGGGGGATACAAACCCTGCGCTCTGCTAGGCAGGGCCTGCCCTGGGTGCAATCAGCCCCTGCGTATCGCCCGTTGTTATCAGCTCGGCTTCCACGGGCACATGAGCAGGCATTTCCTCTCCAGCTCAGGCTCTGCTCTCCTTGATAACGCAAGGGGCTGCCGGGATAAGGAAGGGCCGGCCAGGAGGAGATGGTGGATGGGAAAGCCCGGCTGCAGCGAAGGCTCTCGCTGCTCTGCTCTTGCCCCCCCGCTCGCACAGGAGAGGCCCCAACACTTGGACGCCGGCCACAAGCCTAAGGCAAAACTAAAGGGCAGACCAGCACTTGGAAGCGAGATTTATGTTGGAAAAGATGATCCCAAAGGATCCCACGTGCAGCAGAGCCAGGACTAAAACGCAGAGCTCGGAACACTGACCAACGTCCTAACCACTCCTCTGAGCTTCTCTCCCTCAGCCCAGCCAACAAGCAGCTGATCCCAGGCTCCGCAGCAGCTTCCAGCATGTTCCCGCAAGGCAGTTCCGTGATTCCCTATCAGGCCGAGTTCGGCAAGGACAGATTTTAAACGGCTCTTCACGTGCTGCAACCAGGCGCTAGCTGCAGGACCCGGGCGCTAGCTGCAGGACCCGGGCGCTAGCTGCAGGCCCCGGGCGCTACTCGCAGGGTGCCTCACCGTGCAGGTGGTGAGGAGCCAGCCGATGATGGCCCAGCGGGGCAGGATGTCGGAGCTGAGCACCTCGTTGGAGGGGTGCACCACGCCGCAGATGTAGCGGATGAGGTCGCAGCGCAGCGACTGGCTGTCTGGGGTGGACAGGTACTGGCGCTGGAACCAGTCCTGGTAGCGCTTCTGCTGGCCGAACCGCACCTGCGGAGAGAGGGGGACACGGGGAATCGGCTCAGGGCTTGGGAACATCCGATGGGACACGGGAAAGGCTGGGAAAGGCCGGTGCCAAGAGGTGGGTGCTGCTTTTGGGCAGCCTCTGGGTCCTGCCCTGCTCCCCGTCAGCCCCTGTGTTGGCAGCGACTTTGGAGAGACCGAGGAGGCCAAAGGCCCCTGGGTCTCCCACGTGCCCGAGCCCACGAGCGGCCTCGGGGAGCATGAAGGGGGCAGAGCCGGGGGGCTCCAGCCCTGCCCACTGCCCGCACACAGATAACGGGTCACACCGCTTTGGGACAAGCACAGTTTGGACCCTCTGCCCCACGGGCCGCTCCTCGCCCCGACATTGTTCAGCTGTGTCCAACGTTTTCCCTTGCAGAGCTCCATAGGAAACCTCAGGAGCTGGAGGGCACCAGCAGCGGGTGGGAGCCCCTGGCACCGTGCTCAGGACCACGGCGGGGAGGGGATGGGGACCCCAAGGAGCGCCGAGACGAGTGCCCGCTTCCCTCGGCGTGGGCACAGCAGGGCGCAGAGCAGTTACCCGGGAGGTCATGAAGAGGAGCTTGGTTTCCATGTCGGGAGTAAGGCGACAGGCCAGGAATTTGCGCGAAGTCCTTGACTGCAGGAGCTGCAGGACACCTAGGGAGAGGCAGAGAGAGGTTTGAGCTCGCACAGCCCCACAGGACCCACGTTCACCACTGTCCTCGGCAAGTTTGGAGCCCGTGGGTGGAGCATTAACCTCCCTTGCCCCAGGGCTACAGAGGAACGAGCAAGTCCAGGCTCCAGGTCGCAGCTGTGACCAACAGGGCACCTTCCCCGTCCCTCAGCCCTTCACGAGGGCACACGAAGATGCCCTTAGACTTGTCCATGCTGCAGCAAATGCCCTGGGGCCTCTGCAGACGAGAGCTTGGGAGCATCCGCTTAGCCCAGCTGATGTGAGACAGCCCCACGAACAGGGCATTTGGGGGGCTCTACCCCCATTTAGCTCCAGCTTCTCCCCTGGGTGAAGGCACCCAAGGGAGAAGTGGAGAATCGGACACAACCAGAGCTACCGGAGAAAGGAAAGGAGAAGGGGAGGTTGTCAGAGCTGCTCTCAATCCCAGGCGGCTGGAAAGGGAGGAGCTTCCAAGCCGCAAGAGCGGCAGTTTTGGGTGGCAGGAGCCTGGAGCTCCGCAAGGGATCGGGGGTTACGGGGCAGCGGAGTCGCGCTCGGGTCCTCTCGCCTTTACGGATGGCCGGGCAGCGTCGTGGGCCACGTGCTGTGGTGCCCAACGGAGGAGGAGTGGTTGATGCCAGCCCCAACGCGGGCATCATTTGCTCTTTTGGCAAAAATAGGTTATGAAACACGAAGCATCCCCAGCTGGCTGCCTGTGGGGAGGATGCAAAGGGGCAGGGACGTTTGCTAAGTGCTCAGGACACTCCAAGCAGGAACAGGAGAGCTCAGCATTCCACTGTGGAGATGGAGACAATGCTGAGGAGACCTCCAGCAGGACCAGAGTTGGAAGCCGAGGCAGGGCTGAGCCCTGCAAAAGCAAACCTGCCTTAGCCGTGGGGTAAAATGCCTCCCTAAACCCCACGGACCAACTCTGAGGCCCAGACCTGGTGGGGAACTCGCTCCTTGAAGCTCTCAGCAACGGCAGGAGAGGCTCTGAAGATGGAGAAGCAGCCAGAGATCAGCAAGTTTAATAAGCATTTAATCAAACAAGGTGTCGTGATTGTCCCCGAGCAACATCCGAGCTCTTTAAAGGGACATTAATGTGGCCCCAAGAGGACAGCAGGCGTTCGGGGGGAAGGAGGACACTTTAAAGAGCTGATGCAGACACGTAATGGTGTGACAGCCCCAGAGAAGTGAATAATTTATACCCACAACAAAATATAACACTCTCTCAGTCGATTCTATTTTAAGCCAGGCTTATGCAGAGACCTCCATAGCCGAGCGTTGCTGCACACCAAGAGTGTGAGACTACTGGGAGGGAAAAAAAAAATCTCATTTAGAAAGTGTCAATTCCTGCAGCTTCTGGTCCTCCTGCTCTGGAGTCGCAGACTTCCCTAGACTTCCCTTCCAGAGAGTCTGGAGAACTCAGACACTTTAGATCTTTGGGCTCCTTCAACTCTGGGCACCTTCAACTCAGCTTATACATTAGGTGAGCTTATAATTTATAAGCTTATTAGCTTATAAATTAAAAAAAAAACCCTGAACTTGCAGAAGTTTTAAGTCCAGAACAAGCAATAGCTTAATTCCCTAACCCTGGCTTTCTCCTGATATGTCCAAACAGTTGCCTGAAGCATCCCTTTTGGGGGATACCATAAGGCATGGTAAGAGCTGCCAAGCTCCCGGGTGGATCCCAGGAGGCCGTTCCCATCCCTCCGTGATTCCCCAGCTCCCTGCAGCCATCAAGGAGCTGCTTGTGGAGGCACCTCCTTCTTCCTGGTGAGGAGATGGGTTTTAGGAGCAAACACGCAGGCTCGTGATGGCATCAGGGGACAATCCTGGCTCTTGGCATCCCCTCCTCTGAGGACGTGAGAGGCCACAAGCCCCGTGTGTCTCGCCTGGCAGGGCTGTCACGGAGCCCCCCGGTCTCCATCCTCGCCTACCTGTGAACTGCGCGCTGAGGACCTGCGGGTTGTGGATGATGTCCTTCCAGAGCTGCTCGAACTCGGGAATTCGGGCCACGTTTTGCAGGAGCCTCACCAGGTCCCGGCCAATCATGAAGCAGTCCATGAACTTGGGAAAGGAGAGGAAAAAAAAAAAAAAAAGGGAAAAAATCTCATTTAGTGTTTACCTGCTCCCACGCTGGGGGGAAGGGAGAAGGCATCAAGGGGGGGAACAGCCAGTGCCTCGACCTCCCGGCGGCTCCAGATGATTCACTCTTTGCACAACATTGGAGCTCCTGCCCCTGGCAGCCTGCCCCTCTTTTGAAGCGAGCAGGTTCGAAGGGGCGGGCTGACAGGCGGGAAGGTCAGCGGCTATTTTAAAATGTTCTCTCCCTCGTAAAGCAAACAATCGGCCCATAAATCTGGCATTTTCTTCCCCTCCCGGATGGCAGCCAGGCTCTGAAGTCTCGGACTTGACGTTGGGCCTCGGTGCCCAGCAAGGGCAGCGCCGGGGGGCAGCAGAGCCCGCGGGGCCGGGGCAAGGCCGTCGGGGGGCTTTTACTGCAGGCGACAGACGGGAGGGCACCCCTAGAACCGCGACCGTCCCGTCGAAGCCTCCACAAGGGAGGAATCGCTCTCCTTGGCGCAGCGTTGAGGAACCCCAGGGAGATGCTTCCATGCAGATGGAACTGCCCGTGTTTCAACTCATACCCACTGCCCCTTGTCCTGTCACTGGCCACCGCTGTGAAGAGCCTGGCCCCTTCCTCCCTACCTTTTCCCCTCTGGTATCAGTACACGTTGATGAGATCCCTCTCCACCTGCTCTCCTCCCGCTGCTTCCTTTTCCTGCACAAACTCCTCAGGGAACGGGGCCTCCCGCCGCCGCTCACCCGCTCGCGGAGCAGCGAGATGCAGAAATCCACTTCCTTCTGCCGAAGTGCCTGCAGCTGTGAGGTGCCGTGGTGGTCCACGATGAGCCGCAGGTACGTGTACACCGCCATGGCGATCAGGATGCTGCTCTTCAGGACCCATTCCCTGCAAAAGCAGCCAAGGGAAAAGGGAGACCTTCCGGAGCCACCTGCCCGTGAGGTGCCCAGGTGCTCGCGTGCGGGTCTCCGACGCGCTCGGTGCCGCAGCAGCCCCAGCTATTCCCAAGGGCGAGGGACAACGTGCCCCACGTGAGCGCATGGAGCAGCCCGGGATCGGCACCGCGGATCCCGAGTGCGGAGCTGGGGATCCCGAGCGCGGAGCTGCAGATCCCAAGTGCGGATCTGCGGATGCCAAGTGCGGATCAGGCGCCACAGATCCCAAGTGTGGAGCCTACGCCACAGATCCTGGGCGTGGAGCCACGGATCCTGAGCGCAGAGCTGCAGATCCCGAGTGTGGATCCGCGGATCCCCAGTACGGAGCCATGGATCTCAAGTGTGGATCCACAGATCCCGAGTGCGGAGCCGTGGATCCCGAGAGTGGATCTGGCACTGCAGATCCCAAGCGCGGATCTGGCACCATGGATCCCGAGCGCGGAGCCGCGGATCCCGAGCGCGGAGCCATGGATCCCTGCATGCCCAGTGGCTTTTCCCTGCTCCAGACCCAGCCAGCCGCAGCGGCCGCAGGGAATGCACTGGCCATGCTCGGGGCTACACAACCCACGGCAGCCGGAGCCGCCGGGAAGCGGGAGGCCAGCGCGGGTTAATTAGCCGGGAGGAGGACGAGGAGGGATAATTAAGGCTGGAGCGCGGCGGGCTGCCAGGTCAGCACCTCCCCGCCAGCAGCTGCAGCGCAGGAGAAACCGCTGCCGCGGCGGGGGCAGAAGGCACCCGGGGGCATCGATCGCAGGGGCGAGCCAAAGCGTGTCCGGCGGGATCGCTGTCCCAGCGCTCCCTCCAGCACTGGGGGCACTAGGTGGCACTCGGTGGCACTTCCCCGCAGCCCAGCAATTCCCGGCGGAAAATCACCGGCAGCGCCGTCGTTAGCTACGGCCAAATAGATGCCCTAACTGCTTGATCGTTAAGCACAGTAATGAGCAATTTCAGGAGAATGGCAGCTATTACGGGTGAAAATGGAAGGGCTGCTGAAAAATAACGGCCCCGGCGGCGCGGCACCGCTCAGCGCCAATTCACGGTCCCTTGGCCAACCCAGGACCACGCGAGTGCCGAGGCCACCATGTCCAACACGGGAGCTGCAGGAGCTGCTAAAACACGGGAAGCTTTTGGGGCTATTAACTCCGTCCTCCTCCTCCTCATGGAGGAAAGCCCTGCCAGCGCTGGGGAAAGGCAGGAAGGGAATATTCCAAGGACGCCGCGGCGGCCCTACCGCTGCTCCGTGAGGATCTCCAGCACGTTCTCGGCCAGCCAGATGTTCTTCGCTGTCACATCCCCACCTGCAGCCGAAAAAGGGGGAGAAGAAGCGCTTTAGAGGAAGGAATCCGACCCCTTTTCCCCGGGGTCGGATTCATCCAAAGCATTGACCGCGTGAAGGCCTGGAGCTAATTAATGACTTTGCTCCCGGGCCAGGGCAGGGGTCGGGCCCGTTCCGCTGGCCACGCACGCTTGGCTGTTGCTCAATGTACATATCCTATGTCTAGCAGATTTCCAGCATATTTCTAGCATATTTCTAGCATATTCCTAGACCCGAGCAGAGCAGGGCTGTTTTCCTGTTTCTGAGGAGACCAGCAGGGTCTTTGCTGCAACAGCCCTCTTGGAAAAGAGCTGCAATCATCTGGAACAGGGACTCAATAATCACCCTTCTGGAAAGGCACGGAGAAGCCAGAAAGGGATGAGATTGAGTAGTTAGGAAGAGGCTGGAAGGAGGAAAACCCAAGCGCTGCAAAATGTGTCTGGGGCAGCAAAGGAAGCGGGTCCAGTGGGAAAACAACAGCTGGGGGACGACGGAGGAGCGGGAGCGCTCGGCACTGTCCCTGCTCCCGCCGATCCCCGGCACGGCCTCAGCCGAGCCCCCTCCTCCAGCCGCCCGGTATCCGGCGCTGGCAGAAAGATCCGCATCCGAGGAGGGCCCCGGATTCGGAGCCTCCGAGAGGGCCAGGGCCTCCACAAAGGGTCCCAAGTGGGGTCATGCAGCCCGGGGGGGACGAGGGCCACCCCTGCCACCAACGACCGTGGAAATGTCCCGTGCTGCCAACGTGAGCAGAGGGCCGGGGCAGCTTGGCCGGCGCTCCGGACGCCGTCCCCTCCCGCCCGCTTCTTCCTGCGCCGTGGCAGCAGCGAGGGAAGCGCCGTGGCGGGATTCGCGGCGGGCCGGGAATTGCTCCCGGCGGACGTCAGCGAGCGGCACGAGCCGAGAACACGGAAGAGGCTCCGTTCCGGAGCATCCGGAAAGGCGTGTGTGCCGCGGGCGCCTGCGCCGGCTCCCCGGGGAAGCGCCTGGCTCTGCACGGGGAGCCGCAGACCCCGTCCCGCCGAGGAGGGATGGGGAACACGGCGGGCTTGGCGCTGGCAGCGCGCGCAGCGGAGCCGGAGCCGCATCCTGGCGCTCCCGTGCAGCTCCGCAGGGAGCATCCGCGGGGAGGCCCGGCAGAAGCCCCGCGGCTCCGCCACGACTCCCCCCTTGCAGAGGCTGTCGGGAGCACCAGACTCTCCAAGGCTCCTTCTCCGCTTGCTCCCGCTCGGCGGACAGGCCGGGACAGGCTCAGGGTCTGCCCGGCTCTCCCTGGAGAGCCGGCCAGGCTGCGGAGCGAGGCCCGGCCCTCCGGGAGGCTCCCAGTGCCCACGGCAGGACTCACCTGCGATCTGCTTCATGAAGGTCATGCAGACGCCGTCGGCACCCAGCACGCCGCTCTTCACCAGCTCCCGCAGCAACCACACGAGCTGCGGGGAGGAGAGGGCAGCGCTTGTCACCCGCGTCCCCCGCCGCGTCCCCGAGGGCTCCGGCAGCCCCCTGGGGACAAGGGTCCCTCCTCACCTGGGTGCGGCAGGTGTCCTGCAGCTTCAGGTACTTCTCCATGAGGATCTGGTTGATCTTGTTGAGCACGATGTTCATGCCGTCGCGGCTCACCAGCGCCAGGTCCCGGTAGCACTGCAGCGGGAAGCACCGGTTGGACACGGATACGGCCGGCAGTGCCGAAAAACCCGCAACCCCGACCAGATCCCAGCCTAGGAACGAACTTGGGAGAGCAATGGGACAACGTCGAGCTCCATTTACGGGGCTCGAAGCAGCAGCCCGGGGCCAGGCGGAGCTGCAGGGGGACAACCCGCGGCCTCAGGCAGCTCCGCTCTCCCTTGGGACTCCCCTCATCCACTTGTGCCTGCCGGGAATAGCGCGGAGCAGAGCGCAAAGCGGCCCACTCGCCCTTCCCCTCCAGTCCAGCAGCAGGGGGGTGGAGGGGCATTAGGAGGTAATTCGTTAAGTGGCTCTGCATGAATGTTAATTGGTGCCACTAAATGTCACCATACGCCAGAGAGCCGGGGCTGGCGCCTGCATCCGCCTTCCAGGGGCTAATGAGGCCTCAAAAGGGCTTTTCGAGGAGGCTCCTCGGGCTCCAGCTCTTCCCTTCTCCCACAGCACCAGATTCAAAAGGAGAAGGGGGCAGCAAGAGCCAAGCCCAAGGGGTGAGGATAAAGCCGAGCCTTCGTGCTGCCTTGGAAGCCCCGGAGGGATTCTGCGGCAGGGATCAGCTCCCGGGAAGGCGCACGGATCCGCTGCTCCCGGGCACACATGGGGCAGGTGGCAGCAGGAGGTGGCAGATCCAATCACTCCCGATGGGAAGCAACGCGCTCGGAAGAGCAGATCCCACCGGGGCAGGAAAAGCAGCTGGGGCCGATCCCGGCATCCTGAAGCCGGCCGCATCCCCGCTCCGGCTGCAGGGCACGAGGGGGGAGCGAGACAAAGCCCCACAGCCGGAGCGGGGCTCCGGATGGGCTTTGGGAAGGGCTTGATGCAAAGAACTCCAGAGCTGCCTTGGCACTTAGACCCTGGAAAGCTGGCAGAGGTGAGCTGCAAAGACGCAGTTTTGTTTAGGAATTGGAGCTCTTTCTTCTCCAGAGGCCACATGATTATTGCTGGAGGCGAATCCATGCAGATCCCAGCACGCGAGTCCATCCCGGGCCTCCAAAGACCAAGGAAGAAGCTGAGAAATGCCTGAGAGCTTCTTTAGAAAGCAGCATTCGGCTCCCATCGTGAAACGCAACTCGCTCCAGGGCAGGGACCAGGAAACGCAGCCAAGTGCCAGCGTGCGACGGCAGCGGCCGCGTTCCCCTGGGCGACATCGTCCTGCTCCGGCAAATCCAGCTTGGAGCGCGGCACATTCCGGCCAGGGGGAATAGGGGTTGACCACAGGGGTTGACCTGCTGGAGAGCAGCTCTGCAGAGAGGGACCTGGGAGTCCTGGGGACACCAAGGAGACCACGGGGCAGCAGGACCCTCCTGGCCAAGGAGCTCCTGGCTGCATCGGGAGGACGGTGCCAGTGGGGCAGGGAGGATCCTGCCCCTCTGCTCAGCTCTGGGGAGGCCAAACCTGGAGCACTGGGGGCAGCTCTGGGCTCCCCAGGACAAGGGGGACGTGGGGCTTTAGAGAGAGACCAGCGGAGGGCAACCAAGATGATCCCTAGAGGTCCCTTCCAACCTCAACCCTTCCGTGATGCCACGACACAGCCCCGGAGCGGCCTCCTTACCTTCTGCGCCTGGGCAGGTTCGGTCAAGACGAGGGTGAAGAGCCCCAGGCAAATCTCCTCGTGCTGGGGGGTTCCTTTGCATATCTGAGCGGGAGGAAGCAGGGGAGGGATGAGGCTGAGGAGGGTCAGGAAGGCACCCGCGGCGAGAAACCCTCCTCGGGGCTTCAAAACGGGCGGTTAAGGCAGCAAATCCAAGGGGAACTCGCAACAGGATCACAAAGGGATAGGGATAAACGGGGATAAAACGGGAATAAGAAAACTGTGCGCTGCTGCCAACCTCTCACAGGGCCTGCGAGGCGAGTGCTGCGTGTTTAAAAGACACAAGCTGAGGAACAGGCGTCCTGCAAGGGGACAGGGAGCAGAGCAGTGACTCTGGTCGCCTGATCTCCGGATCTCTAGCTGCTCGTCAAACCCCAGGCTGCCCAGGAAAACCAGAGGGAACCTCCGAGTCCTCTCCTGCTCCGGGGACCCGAGCAGCCTCTTCGCTACCCGTGGCGCCCGTTGGGGTTGTTATTAAAGCTCCCGCAAGCTCTGCGGCCGAGCAGGAAAGCATTTCCCAAGCTCCAGAGCCTGGAAATCCAGCCGGCATCGCCTTCCTTTTCCCATTAAGGGAAAGGCAAATTACACCGCGGATTCCAGCAATCCAAGGTGTTCTGGGGAGTAAAAAAATGCAACCCACATGCCCGAGAGCCCATTAAGATGTCACTCGGCAGCTTCCCTTATACGGTAACGTCAGCAGCTTGCTGGCAAGTATTTTAAGACTTTGCTTTAAGACTCTGACTTAAGAGTGAGAAATAAAGCCTGCATCCCTCGACAGAAGGAGCCAGGATCCCCTTTCCAGTGGGCTGCAGGCCGGCTGCTCGGAGGTCTAGGAGTTAAGCCAGAGCGCAAAACCAGGCGAGGGGCATCTCCCAAAGCCCCCGTGTGATGGGACAGGGGGACACCGAGCCCATTTCAGCCCTGCGGGTGCCAAGGACGTTCCCAGGCGGGGATTAAAATTGTGTTTTAACTGCAGTAGCCCTGGGCGGCGGGCGCCTTGCGCAGCCTCCTCACACCTGCCTGTTCCTGCGCCTTGTTAACAGCTTCTGCGGAGAGCTGGGCTGCTACAAACCCCCCCAAACTGCTCCTTCCAGGCCGGGTGTCCCCTGTCCCGGGGGCGGGGGACACTCCCGGGGACGGGGGACACTCACGTGAGCGTTCAGGGCGTCATTGGCCTCCCTCTCGGACAGCCCGTTGGTCAGCGACGTCACGATGCCCACGCACCTCTCCAGCCTCTGCAACAAACACACCGCAAGCCTGAAGCGGTCCCGCTCGAAACACGACTTCCCGCTCGGGAATGCCGTTTTCCAGGGGCCCGCGCGTGAACGGGCTCCTCTGAAGCCTTCCCTGCCTCAGCACCAGCAACAACCCCCAAACAACCCCGCTGTTTGGAAACCCTTGTCCCTGGCTGACACAAAAATAGGGATCGAAGAGCCCCAAATCGGCCAGCAAAGGAGTTACAGACATGACAGCAACAACAGCCCCCCAAAATCCCCAAAAAACAGGGATTTTTAGGGTGCTGAGCCCGCTCCCAGGTGCAGAAGCTGCTGCCTCGCAGAGGCTCCCCTGGGTTTCAAAGGCTCCGCTGACACCGCAGGAGGAGGCGGCGGATGAACACGGCGTCCCGTCCTCCCCGCTGCCGCCCGGCGTCACCGTCGCTCTCAGGACCTTCGAGAGCCCCTGGCCGGGATGCGCGGCACGGGAGCCCGGCGGGAAAAACCAGGGAAGCAAATGGATGCTTCCCTTGAGCTTGGAGGGAGCGGGAAGTTTAACGGACGCTCCTTGAAGCCCCGGCTCTTGTTCTCATGCTAGAACTGGTCTATGCAAGACGCCGGCCTAAATTTAACCCTTCCTCAAAGTGCGCCGGGCTCCGAGCGCCTTGATGGAGTCTTGTTTTTCCGGAGCTTTCCGGGAGCCTCCAGGGAGCAGCGGGAAGCGCGGTGTGCGACCCAAGCCGGGCGACAAGGAGGTGACCAGGAGGTTATTTCCAGAGCGGCTTCTTGATTAAAATGCAAGCAGATCGTGCTGCTTATGGACGTAATTAGCGCCTCGTTTGCATATCAAAGGGGCGCTCTGAGATGGGGTCAGCGGCTCCGGGAACAGCGCTGGGAGAAACCGTGTTCTCCAGGAGCAAGGGGGCCGGGAGAAGGGCAAATCCAAGGCGGAGGAACCCTCCGAAAGCGAGGACGAGCCCCTGGAGCCGGGAAGCGGAGGTAGGAAAGAGTTGGGGAGAAGGAAAGCAAGGAAGGGGGCGGCAGGCAAAGGGCCGGGAAGTCACACGAGGACACTGGTGGCCACGTGAGGACACTCGTGGCCACACCAGGACACCAGTGGCTGCACCAGGATGCTGGTGACCACGCCAGGACACCAGTGACCATGCCAGGACACTCGTGGCCAC
>VZSG01001814.1:7119-21353 GCA_013398315.1 Nothoprocta pentlandii
TTTTTTTTTTTTTTTTTTTTTTTTTTTTTGTATTTATGATGCAGCTAGCAAAGGACTTTTAAGTTGTAAATAGAAGCAAGAAAAAACATGCTTATACAACAATAGGAGACATACTTATTCTAGGTTATCTGTACCTAACCAGTGAAAATGTTCTTAGGATTGATGCACATGGATGGTGTTGCAATAAATCAGAGTGGACTTTGCACTTCACATGGAAAAGAAAACTTTTTCCATAAGTGAGATCAAAAATGTGTCTCACTTGGCAACTATCTCAAGCATCTTTGCACTGCATTTTGCATTGTATTTTGGGCACTGAAGACTTGCAGTAAGACCTGCTCCAACGCTGGGAGGCTGGAAAAGGGGCTGAGAGTAGAAAGCAATACAAAGAGACTTGGAGTATGATGCAGCACAAATTTAATGAGACTGAGAAATGGAAGGAAGCAATGTACACTATAGGGAATATATTGCCAGGGTGCAGGAGGGCAGTATCCACCCATCCCTTTCACAGTGACACTCTCAACAAAATGTAATCTTCCTTTTTTTTTTTTTTTTTTTCCTAAAAGTGGACTGTATCAGTTCAGTTGTGCAGAGCAACTGCTAAGATTTCCATGTTTTGCCAAGTCATTGTAAAATACAACAAAGCATAAGCAAACCAAATGTGATCAGAAGTATAAGGTAAATTATAACAGAAATAAGACAAGCAGAGGCCTGATTTTAAGCAACGCCAAGCTCCCACAGTTCCATTAAGTGCCAGTGGACATGTGGGCATCCAACAGCATGTCTGCAAAACCATGGCCATGAGCTAAGTCCTTGGGTCCTGCTTCAGTATTTCTGGTCCTTCCTTCTTGAGTCTTCTTTGGGGCTTCAGCACGGCCCGTAGAAGCCACTGCGGAAGGTGTTGTAGCGACGGTAGGGCCGACTGAACCCCCTGCCTAAGCCTGAATAGCCCAAGCTCCCCAACCCCGAGGAGCTACCGGAGGAGATGGGGACCCCCCCAGTACTGAGAGCACTCCCAACAGCAGCGGATGCTGAGGATCCCACGGCCGTGTTCTGTGGGAAGGAGCTGAGGATGGGTCCAGGCAGCGTCACCACCACAGGCGAGGGCTGGATCACCACCGTTGAGTCCTGGCACTGCCGCACGCAGGGCTCGTTGCAGCTGTTGGCCAGCGGTGTTGGGCCGCATGGGGTGGGAGAACACAGATCATAGCAGGACATGTCTCTGGGATGGAGGTAAATCTGAAACACAAAGAAGCAAATGCAATATGGGAATTGTATTTAAACTCCATTTATACAGGTGAAACACTATGATATGGAGAATGCATAGGAAACAAGAGATTGCATGGGAAGGAAGGTATTTTAGCTCCAGATCTAGAGTAAGTACTTTGAAAATAGGGTTTAGTTTGAATTTTCCTCCAGTTTGGTGACTGTTAGGGGAGGAAGAGCTGGTGAATTGTAGGTGGTAACTTACCCTAAGGCCTCCGTGGTTAGTGAACTCACCCAGGAACCGAGGAATGTGCTGGTGCTGAAAACCTCTTCTCTCACTTTGCAGAGAGTGCCCTAACCACGTGGCCATAACACTACTCTGGGATAGGGCACTTTCAGCACTGCCCTTGTAGTTGTGGTGGAACGCAGGAAAATTATTAGAGCTCTGTCTCCTAGAGAAATGAAGTTGGACTCTGCAGCCTTCGGATGATAGCGCTCAGCTGCAATGGGTAAGACCCGACTTATTATTCCTGAAGCAAAGCTCACTTGTTTACTCAACAGTGCATGATGACAAACATCCCACCTAGCATTAATACAGCCTTTCCCACTCCCTTTCTACCAGGTTCTCTCATATAAATTCTGTCTCAGTCTGTTCTCCCAGGGAAATGCAAAAAAAAAAGAAGTTGAAACACGTAAAATTTCCTTAATAAGAAGTGGAAAAGCAGGTAGCTGAGCTCAGGGACTCTTCTGTTTCTTGTGACTTGTCATTAATGCTAACAGCTCCAGCAGGTCTCAGAAGATGCAATTGAAATCTGCCCAGAATTGTTTGGATTAAAGGCTGCTCCTTGCCTGAATATGAACCGTGAACTGAGTCTCCAACACAAGCATAGAGTGAGGATTGCTTTCAAATTTGGACATCTGATGACCCAGGATGGCAAAAAATTAAGTACCAATATTGGTCAGCATATGAGGACTCTTGTTCTGGTAAACTTCTCTCTTAGATGAATTTTCTGCACACCGACAGACTATCCTGGATAGACCCCAGGCCTCACTGCTGATTTCCTTTGTTCAGCTCTAAGACTTGATAACTTGCTTGAGTTACAAAGCTGATCAAAAGAACCTCTTTGACTAGCTTGTCTCTGAACCCCCCACTCAGCAATTTTTATAACTTCCCACCAGAGGAAAACTTCCCCTTTTGTGCAAAAACTTTTCCCAATTACCTCCCTCAGAGCAAAAAAAAAATGAATGTGCTACAATATGATAGAGCAAAAACTAGAAAACTATAAATTATCAAAGTAACAATTTGCATTGTAGAAAGAGAATAGATGGATATAGACTTACCCTATTCACCAAGGCAAAGAAGGCAAGAGAAATGGATGGAAGAGCCTTGAGTTGCTCAGGTTTATATACTGCATCCCAAGTTGCCAAACAACTTGGGATGTTCTTTGTCTATGAAGTTATTTACCAGCCAATTCTGATTACATGTGTTTTTACCTCAATATTTGTGTTTATTACTGTTTTACTTCCTTATCTTGCGGCATGTATATCTGACCACAAGTTTCTTTCATCTTAAAATATTCTAGCCCAAATTAATTTCTGGTAACATGAGGATGATTAATTCAGAAGAATTTCTTCTGCCTTCAAAACCCTTTTGGGTCTGTCTGGTGTCATTAAAGGAGATGAATCAGAGTTTAAATAATGCAGTCCCTTGTACCAACCCTTCTCTCCACGTAAATACAGCATGCAAATCATATAGAATTTCAGCTATTAATGAGCTGGATGTCAACCCAGACGCACATCTTGTTTGGGGATTCAGGCCCTTAGGGAAGAGGAGAGACAGAATTTTTCAGAAATTGGCTCAGTCAATGAGCTGCACGGTGAGAACTGGGAGAAAATGAAGAATCAAAAGGCTATGATATCATCAGAGAACATTTAAGACACTGCTTTTTTGATATGGAAGAAGAAACCAAAGAACGTAAGTCCAGTCTAAGGCAATAACATCAAAATATTGCACTTCTGTGGAAGTTTCTGAGATGCAAATCTTATGAATATAAGATTCTCTCAGACTGGCTCTAATTCTGAGGCTTGTTTCTTAGGAGTTCTTCGCCTGAGGACTCCACAGACCCACCTTTATTCCTATCTATCTCAGCTCTCAATATATTAGCAACTCATGTTATGTTAATTTATCTGTGCATAGGTATGTTGCATTGCCCTGCAAAAGATAAGGCTTTGCAAAATTCAGCAGTAGAAGCATCAGAAGTCATATACAAGAATTCTTCATTTCCTATTGCATTATTCATTTCTCCTGCGGCCTCGGCAGTGACAGGTACATAATGTGTTACGGATTGATGGTAACCCAGATAAAGAAGTGTTGAATGTATATGAAATGTCAATTTTATTTTATTTATTTTTTTTTTATTTTTTTTTTTTTGCTTGGTACCTTGGTATCAACTTTTCTGTCACTCTGCTCTGTTTTCTGCATTGTGTAAGCTATAGAAATTGAACTTCCTCTCCAAGGAGAACTTACGGAATGAATAACAAAGGGGCAAAAAACACAAACCATCCTTGGCACCAAGATCAGTACTTAGGTCTCTTCTCTGTTTGCACTTTAACTACTGAGACATGTAAATCATCTCTAAATTACAAGTGTCTTTGTTAAGATCCCCTGGGAACGGAATCTGGTTTGGTTTGGTCATAGGCTCCTCATGATCTGAGAACTCCCAAGATTATCACAGAAATTTTATTAAAGCTTTAAGCATGCCAAGCATCATATTAAGTAGAAATTTAAGATGTGTGATAAAAACTTAAATTCTCATATCACTTATATAAGATTTGGGAGTGAAGGTCAGTCATTGTGTCATAAAGTTAGTGTAATTGTTCCTGGCCACAGGAAGTAGGCCTGCTTTATTTTTAATTAAAATGTGGCTTAAGGTTTGTTTTAATTCACCACATAGTGCAAGGAGATTTTCAAATAAGTTACTCTGTCTTTTCATAGTGTCACCAGCTTTTCCATTCCATAGCACGTATCCACATACTCAGGGATTAATCAACTTTTCAAAAATAATTTCCTTAATAGCAACTGGTATCTAGAAGCCATTTGGGGAATTAATATGCATAACTGCTTTCCTAGATGAATTTTAACTTTTTTTTTCCCAAGTTCCTCTTGGAAAATACAAAATAATCCTTTTATTCAGCATCAGGCTGAGTACTTCTGCATAACATTCTTGTTTCTATGGCAAGCCCCTCATTTGCTCATGCAAATGCTCACTTCCTCAAGCAGCATTGCTGCACTGTTGTTTGAGCCGAGACAAAGAATAAGATGGCCTGTATGCTCCATCTGGTAGAGGTAGAATTTGCAAATTGAACGTCAATGCTCCCTGAAGGCAGAGGTCTCCAAATCCAGTGAGTTGTGTATTATCTTCAGTGCTCCTGCCTCGTCTTAGTGATATTCATTGTGAATGTTATTCAAATATTGTTACGAAGAACTTTAAAATAATCAAAGTTTGAGGTTTGGTTTTGCATCTTGTTGTGGTCTAATAAGCTTAAACAATTTATGTAACACTTCTTCCCTTTGTGAAAAAATAGTTGTAACTAACTACTGCATACAGATTGGTGGAGTATTTCTGCAAAGAGGCAGGTTTAGTGTGGTTCTTACAATGGAGATACAAAGGCTTCCTCAAAATCAGTATTATGAAGCAAGAATAGATAAATTCCTGATCTGGAAGAGCCCAGTCTGTAGAAATGAGCTCTTGGAATAGAAGCAGTAAGGCAAATTATTTATATGTGATCAATGTGAAATAGATAGAAAGAAAAGTAACATTCATTTAAAAAAGAAAACCTTGAAACAGTAAGAAATTTTATCTATAGCTAGCTACTAGTTGGCACTGCAGGCCAAACAAACGCCAGAAGACTTAGATTATGATGCAATATGACTTTAATGATGAAAAATAGAATTAAAAAGTGTGAACTATAAGGCATATATTTCCAGGCTTCAATAAGAAAAGCACTAATATGCCGTTTCATCCTAGGTCTCTTCTTAGGCTGCTATGTGTTGTGACATTCAAGCCCACGCTACAGCAAAAGAAAAGCAAAGATTCCTTTGGAAATATAAAGTATAAAAAGACTAAAACAAGCAAAGGCCTGATTTTAAGCAACACCAATCTCCCACCGTTCCATTAAGTGGAGATGTGAGCGCCCAATACTCTGCCTGCAAAACCATGGCCGTGAGATAAGTCCTGCATCCGGGTCCTGCTTCACTATTTCTGGTCCTTCCTTCTTGAGTCTTCTTCAGAGCTTCAGCATGGCCCATAGAAGTCACTGCGGGAGGTGTTGTGGCCACGGTAGGGTTGACCAAACCCACCGCCTAAGCCTGAATAGCCCAAGCTCCCCAACCCCGAGGAGCTACCGGAGTTGAGGGGGACCCCTTCATTGCTGAGGGTGCTCCCCACGGCTGCGGATGCTGAGGATCCCACGGCCGTGTTCTGCGGGAAGGAGCTGAGGATGGGTCCGGGCAGTGTCACCACCACAGGCGAAGGCTGGATCACATAGGTCGAGTCCTGGCACTGCCTCACGCAGGGCTCATTGCAGCTGTTGGCCAGTGGTGTTGGGCCGCATGGGGTGGGAGGACACAGATCATAGCCAGACATGTCTGCGGGATGCAGGTAAAACTGAAATAGAGAAGAAATCAAGGGTAATATAGAATCTGTGTTAAAGCTGTCAGCTACATAGATAACATATTAGAAAACTAACTATACAGGGTGCTAATTATTTATTTGACAGAAAACCACAGTAATTTGAAAATAACATAGAGCAATCTGATTTCTCTTCCTATTTGCCAGCACTACCCAACACTGGATTTTTGTTCAGCCATGAGAACTGGGAGCCTTGTAAAAACCATCTTTAAGACGAGCTCTTTGCAGACATCTTATAAATGGAACTGAACAGGTAAACCTGGAGTGGGGAAAGGATTTTTTTTCCAGACCAGACATTTCCACCATAGTTATAGTCCAATGGAATTGAATCTACTGGAATAAACACTTTCCTGTCCATGGAAAAGAGGGATTTGGATAGATTCAGGAATTCAGAGTGATTTTCTTTCTGTCTAGTTACAGATTCTGAAAATGAGACTTTATATTTACTTCCAGGCCCTTTTGTCTCTGGTTTTGACTGGCCTCTAGAATGGATCATGAAACTGCTTATTTTGAGAGTGCCATTCTTGCCAGGGTACTCCAGCACACCTTGTATCATAAATTATTCCTTTCTTTTTGAAGGAAGTACTTCTTTCTAATTTTCTTCCCTCAAAGGGAATGAGCTAGCAATCTTCTAATATTTATCAAGAACTAAGGATAAAATAAAAGTAGCCATCAAAGTAAAAACTTAACATGTAAAAAGACACTGAGTAGGTTTAGACTTACCTGTTCACCAACACGAAAAAGGCAAGAGAAGTGGATGGAAGAGTCTGGGGTTGTATAGGCTTTTATACTGCATCCAGACTGCCTGAGGATCTGAAACATGGATTATGCATGGAATTATTTAATGATCAGCACTTTTGCATGCAAAATCCACCAAACTGGTTAGACCTTTTATTTCAAAATATCGTTTTGTATTTCTCTGTTTTTCCCCTCACCTATTACATTCCACCACAGACATCTTTCATCTTCAGCTGTTTGCAATCTCTTAATTCTTTGAAAGACTGTGGTGATTCATCTGAACTGCAGCAGTAATTATATTGCCTCCTAAGGCCAATGTCCTACTTATATTTCATTTTGGTCATCAGGATAGAGCTTAAGGAGTGCATATGTGATGCATAGCCCTTACTCAAAACATCACTCTTTTAGGTGAACAGTCATTTCACTTGGCAGGAGTGAACTCGATTCCTAAACATTTGCATTTCAAGGACTCAGCCTGACCACAAGACAGAGTGTGTAAGAGATATTCCCAATTTTTATCCATCTGCACCATGTCAAACTCTTGCAACTCAGAAGAAAGCCAAATTTCCATGAGTATTACAAAGGCCGAGGAAATTATCAGCAATGAGAACTGCTGAGATGAAACACTTTCCAGACCTGTTCAAGCCAACTTTTTTTTTTCAAGTCCATATAAACACAGCTAATGCAAACATATGCAAGAATGTATTCTTTTTACTTGATCAAAATTCTATCTTCTTGTTCCCTGGTAAGGTGACAAGCAATCACACTTTAATGGGAGAGTTTGCTGAGTCGATCCTATTACTTTGAAACACTTATTAACCACCTCTAATTCTGGATCTGATTTCCATGCAGCCTTTCATCTAAGGAATCACCATTAATCATGCTTGAAACCCCAAGAAGTCATGGTAATGTGCAGCAGTTTTCATACAAAATTGAATATGAATGGGTATGTTAAGACTGCTTTTTAGCATTGGTTCTTAGAGACAGAGCACTGCCTAAACTAAACTACGATGTCAAAAGAAGTTACACCCAGCAGTTCTCCATTTATCAGTATACAATTTACATCCCCTTTGCAGCTTGAGTGGCCTATGCTGACTGCATTCCAGAGGGCTGGAAATGCTTGCACAAATGGCAAGTATGCAAAGACAAGTAATCAGGTCACCCTGGGCACCACAATCCCTCAGTGAGAGATGTGAATTAATACTAAATGAAGGGTGTCTTTTTAATGTATCTTCAGAAGAATGAAGCCCTCCAATATCCAGAGCAACCTTCAACTAATGACTCAGATCTGCAAAGTTTCCTACTGCCTAATGTTCACAGAAGGTGACAAGATCTCAATGCTAACATTAGCTAAGTCAAAAATATGTGACTCAAGATCAAGTCACAAAATGCACATGCCTTGAGAAACTTTATTTTATTACAAATTGTCATAGCTGATTCTTTAAAAAAAATAGAAAACAGATCTTCACCTTCTGCAGATTCCTAAGACATCATGATCTAATGACTCTTAACAAAAACTTACCTTCTTATTACTAGAACCACTACTTTTTCTTCAAAATCTCTGCTATCCAATGTACTTGTAGTCTTTACACATTTAAAAAATATGTCTCCTTATGGAAACTGAAAGCTATTATTCTAACTCTCTTACATTTATGCAAAGACAGCTAAAGAATGCTAACTTTTCCTCCATTCTTCCCTCTAGAGACAGAACAAGTTCTTCTTGGAGGGTATATACTATTTCAGAAAGAGGCTCATTAAAGATCTAGAAATATTTCATTGATATTCTGCCAGTTTAGCCTAACTGGTGTTTGGATTTCATGAAAAAGTTTGAAAATTTTTGGATCTTGCTCTTTGGGATTAAAGATGGTCAACCAGAACATAACAGCTTCCTTATAGAACACTAATGGGATTTCCTAGTCCAGGCTCTCAATTAAAACATATTGCTAAAAACCAAGTACATTCATAAGAGGCTGGGGAACTAGTAAATTGCTGAAGAGAAGACAAATCACTTACATGAACTGAAATTTGTATCATTCTTATGTTACCTTCAGAGGTGTGAGTTTAAAATACTACAAAGCATTCAAATGATCCATAAGTGTCTGAGATGAAAGGATCTCTAAAGGCTTTTCATCTGATGTCAGGATGAGACCAGACTAGAACATAAACCATAAACAAAGCAATTTAACTACTAGGGACAATTTATCCAGCAACAAAATTTGTGTGATAGCTAGAATAGTTTGAAGTATAAAAGAAGTCTCAAGTCCTCCCTAAACCGGAACATCTTCAGAATTTCCCAAAGATCTGTTGCTTTAGTATCCACAACGACTGTGGGAATTCTTTTTTTTAATCTTATGTCCTTGACTTCACAGAAAATATGTTATCCAAGAGTTTCTTAAAGTTTCTACTGCATAAATCTAGCATTTCAGGTGCAAAATACAGTATTTTCTTTATTATGAGCTCTGAATGTATCTTTCTCGACTCTCATTACCTTCTCCAGTAGCATTCATTTTGTCTTTATGCTTTGTAGTGGTCATCTATACAGTGATGAATTTCACCCAAAGATGCAAAAGGAAGGAGAAGAGAAAAAAAAATAAAAGAATGCTTGAAAATTGATAGAAGGGGAACTTTAATGACACCAAAGAGCAGAACAAAACAATGCAAAGCAGCAGGCTTTCATTTGGCAAGAATGACATTTCTCATGGTGATATGTGCCACAAGCAGCACTCTCCTTTCAGTGGAGCATTTTGTCTTGACAATCAAGCCCTTTACATTGTCTAAATTTTAAGTTCTGCACCAGGCATTACCAAATGCGTCGATGCACAACAGAACAATATCCTTGAGTAGAAATATAAAGTAGTATAACAAGAGAAAAGGCCTGATTTAAAGTAATACCAAACTCTCACAGTTAAAGGCGGGACAGGAAGGGGAGGATGTTGTTGGGGAGCCCAACACTGTGTCTTCAAACCACGGCTGCGAGTTCAGTTCTGCGTCTGGGTCCTGCTTCACTATTTCTGGTCCTTCCTTCTTGAGTCTTCTTCAGAGCTTCAGCAGGGCCCATAGAAGCCGCTGCGGAAGGTGTTGTAGCGACGGTAGGGCCGACTGAACCCACCGCCTAAGCCTGAATAGCCCAAGCTCCCCAACCCCGAGGAGCTACCGGAGGAGATGGGAACTCCCTCGGTGCTGAGAGCGCTCCCAACAGCTGCAGATGCTGAGGATCCAACAGTGGTGTTCTGCGGGAAGGAGCTGAGGATGGGTCCGGGCAGCGTCACCACCACAGGCGAGGGCTGGATCACATAGGTCGAGTCCTGGCACTGCCGCACGCAGGGCTCGTTGCAGCTGTTGGCCAGAGGTGTTGGCCCACATGGGGTGGGAGCGCAACGTTCGTAGCAGGACATGTCTGTGAGTTGGACGTAAAGCTGAAATATAGAACCAGAGATTAATGCAGCAGAAGCACCGTACCACGTTGGTGTTCATCCAACTCAAGCACCACAATATAGGAGCTGTATAAGTCACCGTCTAGGGGTTGAGTGGTGAAGGGAAGTGACTTCTGAGCAACAAGAAGAGGAAAACTGAAATAATCTTCTCAAATACTGGTTAGAGATCTGTGACTTAACTTTAGCATTTTGAGTGGCTGAAAACTTGTGGTTCTAATAACTGCTTTCTAAACCATCAGTCCTTTCTAGTTTCCTTTTTGACAGCTGTTTCTTTTAGCATTTCATTCACTTTAACCTACCTGTTTCCCACTGTGTCCTATATCAGATCCATCATAATCAAAATGGGAACACTAAGGAAATTTTCTATGGCAAGAAACATGGAATAAATAGCAACAAACGTGATTCTTCTGGATGAAAGCTCTAAAGATAAATGCATTCACATCCCTTATAAACACTGTGATTTTCTGTTCATAGCAACTCAGCTGAAATTTCAAAAGTTACTGGTAGTGACTATGGCCCTTAAAGCTATAAAATGCTAGTTAGTCCTTTAAAGATGGCTGAGCACATAGGTCAACCATTTAATTTGTTATTCTCTAATATTAATAGTATTGGAATTTGTAGGTCACTTAGTGCATGTGAATACTGATATTTGAATAAATTTATATCAGCATTTCAAAGATATATGTGCTCAAGAAATCCCTGCAATTCAAGTAGCAATAAAATTCCCTTTTTTTTTTTAAATAGGAAAAGTCTCCCCTCAACACATTACAGCGCCTAGAATACCTTAGAGCAGAAAAAGTGCATCAAATTGTCATGACAGCAAGAATTCAGTACATAAAGGAGAAGTAGATTTGAACTAACCTTGTCCACCAAGCAGAAGAGGGTAGGAGAAGTGGAAGGAAGAACCCTTAGCTGAGCTAGCTTTTATATTGCATCTCTGATGGCCTGAGGACCACAGACATGCTTTGAGCTTGAAATTATTTACAAACAAGTAGTCCCAAATGGAAAAGGCTTCCAACTGATTAAATGTCTTTTCCTCACTGTTCTTTACTTTGTTTTCATTTCCTGGTCTTCAGACATGCATATTTCATCATACAAGATTCTCTCATGGCATTATGGGCCAAAATCATTCCTGGACTACTTAAATAAATGTTTCACTTCAGTAATCAGGATGAAGCTTTGGAAGAATTCCAAAGAAGAATATTCCTAAGATATATAATTCATCATTCTTTTTTTTTTTCTCCTATGGATAGTACACCTGTAAATCTTTAATAAACTCTTGTCTCCACCAATTTTAACAAAGGTGCGACTCCAGCTGAGAGTAAGAAGAACATATCCTGAACTTCCATGCTTCTTTTTGAGGCCTGCAAAGACACACAGGCATACATATGTCTGAAATTCCACTGAAGGCTGCAAGAAAGAACCAGATCTCAATGTAAAAAATCAAAGAAAATCACTCTTTCATCAAATACTGACGGAAGCAGAAATAGCCTCTTGGGTGGAGCTTCAAAAAGCTTCACATCTTTCATTAAAAATGCCCACATTCTTCTTCTGCAGATTTTCACCTCCTCTTTATGTTTCAGTAGCATTATCTAAAGTGACTAATTGACATTCAAAAATTTCACTTCCTTTCCAGGTCTGAACAACTCCGTCAGGCCATAAATGTGTGGCAAAATCATCTTTGAAACATATTTTTCTGTAACAACAGAACTGGCAACCTCAAAACACTAATTTGCCTGTAAAACTTGTAACAATATCCATAGAAGTTTTCAATGCTTCTGTTCTGCTTTCTTCTGTTAGTATGAGAGCTTCTATATGGTACAGGATGTCATGTTTTAAAAACACGCTCATCAAAGATCACTAGTATTTTCAAAAAAATCATGAACTGTCTCCCAACAGTGACCTGGCTCCATACAGGATGGATTGACTCAAAGAAATCATCTAGGAGACTTGGATCTCACCAGAGATGAGATCAGAGACTGAAAATTGCTCTTAACTGGGTCAGGGATGGAACTGCACAGAGTTTTAAAAACATCTTGAATGTGATCTTTGATTGTACTCTTGAGACACTTGCAAACTAAGAAATTGCTGAGAAGTGAAAAAATTGCTTTGTTAAACTGTGCTTTGAGTCATTTCACATTGACTTTGTTAGAGTCAGTACAAAAGAATCAGAAATTAAAAGCACCCACAAATTCTGAAGATGAAAGACTTTTAATAGGCCCAATGTGCTTCCCATGCAAAGCCAAGATGAACTTAGACTGGAAAACAACAATAACAACAACAAAACATTATCAAAAAAATCACCTGAAAATGTGTGTTTGGGAACTAGTTAATTCATGCAAAGAAAGGGTGCCTCAGTAGTCTCAAGCAGACTGAGAATTTGGGAAAAACCTCTTAGTGTATCTATTTCTCTGGTCTTGACTTGTGAAGAGAACATAGCTTTCAAATTAATAGCATATTTACTAACGACTTTAACACCCTACACAAATGCTCTGTGTCTCCATGCTGCCTTAGCTCTAAGGCATTTCTAAAATCATTATTAGCAGAATAGGCATAGGAGAGAAGAGCTTTCACATCCAAAACATGCACCATGATGGCACCTTCCGCTGCAGGATGTTGCAAGACACATGCCACTTAGCAAGTTATTTCATCCTCCTGAATCTTATTTCTATACTCTTCATGATTTTTTATGTCACTTCTGTTTGTATCACAAAAAAAATGTAATATTGCCATCAGAAATCAATTTGTTCTTTGGTATGTATCAGAGTGAGATAAGTGACTTCTTGGAGAAAATGCTTCTCTCATACAGGTTCTGTGGGCAGAGCGCCATATAGGCACACATGCTTTCCAGGTCTTTCCATGACCTGGGATGGTCACCACCTCTTTAAGCGGGTGTCGAGGCAACAAAAACAGTGTATACAACAAGGAAAGTGATAGATAAAGTGGTAGGTATTAGACATAGTGGGATCTATGATCGAAAGTTGTCAACTAAGTCTATTTTACTAAAGTCATAGAAAGCCCTGGAAAGCTTCAAGTATCAAGGAGATATATCTAGCAATATTTCTGGTTGCTCATTGATGTACATTTTTCCACTTTACTACTGGTGCTCTTATGTGGATTACCTAGAGAACAGGTATTATTGAGACTGAATTTAGGCTTGGAAGATAAGAGGACTTCAAAGTCCATCAAAAATGTACTAATGGTCCAGGAATGTAAAGTGTCTTAGACCTCTGCTAAGATTGGAACAATCATTTCACCTTTGAAGCGGAGTCAATACCACAGCAAATACTTCAGAAAGCATGTCACACTTTAAAGATGGAAAAGAGAGAAGTATTCCATCTGACCAAGGGATAAAAAAAGACTTTCTCGAGTAAAAGCTATTTCTAAAACTTCTACTCTCCATATTAAAATTGTCACAATTTTGAGGACGCCAAGTGAATGACAAAGCGAAAGCTCCTTCAAATTGAAAGACCAAAATAAGACTATGGATATGCCAAAAAAGAAAAAAAAAGTTTTGGAAAATCTCTAACAAAGGAGAATATGTATGGAAAACTCATCAAGAACAGTGTAAACAGTGAAATTCCTTCATTGAGACTTAGTGTCCCGGGCTGACAGATTCCACTGAACAGGAAACTGACAGTTTCCACCGAGAGTCCCTTTAACCTTTGCAAAGGTGGATAAAATGGAAAATTTCACACCAAGGTGTTGAAATTAAAAAACGGAGCAGAAAAGCAAATAGAGGGAGACTCAAATGAGGATGCCGCACAAGTTTAATTATGAAGAAAATTATGATGCATTCTGCAAAACAAAAAGAGTGAAGCCAATCAAACCCAAGAGATAGAAAAACAAGGCTCTGCTTTTCCTTAATTTCCGAATAATTCCACACCACTGGCAACTTAAAAGAACTGCAACATACCAAGGCAAATTAAAATCACAAAAATAGATACAAGTGAAGTCATCAAAAGCAGAAGTTTAAGGAATACAACATCCCTTGGCCACGTTTCCTGGCATCACAGGTGGGCACCTTTGCTTGCCTGCCTGCTGTGCAGGAGGCCACAAAGATGCTCATCCCATGGGGAAACTGTGGTCTGCAGCTGTGTGCTCAGTCCAGCAGTGCTCTTGAAGCCTTGAAGTGCTCCCTGGATGTGCAGGCGGCGTTTAGTAGGGC
>VZSG01001815.1:12751-23455 GCA_013398315.1 Nothoprocta pentlandii
GATCGATTTTTCCATCTTTCATCTGTTATATCATTAGACATGTTAAGCTGCTCAAAAACCTTTATCATAAAATTCTCTCAATAAAATCAGTCTCACTAATACCCAAGTAATGACATGATAAAGAAACAAGCACCTGAGAAGATACTATGAATCCAACACTGTGTTCATTTATGCCACCCTTTGCACACTAAGGCCCTGATTCTCACAGGCATATATTCCACAGAGATCTGTGGATTAACTCCCAGGAGACCAGCCATGACGCAGTGGCACTAAATGGTCTTCATTGTGGCCCATGACATCTCATTTTGCTGGGAACATATTCTGTGCCAAGATGGTCACTTTGAGTCAGGGACCTTTACAGAAAATAATTAAACAGGTATAGCCTCTACCAGAATATAATGCATATGTTTTTTCTGGACCAGTCCATTCTTATTCCACCTTTAAACACTCCATCACTCCCTACCACACTGAAATCATCATTAGAAGCAAACTTTGTTAAATGGAGCCTGTGTGCCACAGCAACGAACACAAACCTGGTTAATTCTACTTCAAATCTATAACACTAAATACTGCAGCTTCAGCAGTCAAAATGCACCACTCCTAAAGTCTATCCATCCCAGACTTCATACTTCATCCCAGACGATATACTTCATCCAGTGCTTAGAATCACAGAATGATTGAGATTGAGAGACACCTTTGGAAATCATCTAGTCCAACCCCCCTGCTCAAGCAGGGACACCTAGAGCATGTGGCACAGGGTCACATCCAGGCAGGTTTTGAAAGTCTCCAGAGAAGGAGACTCCACAACCTCCCTGGGCAGCCTGTTCCAGGGCTCTGGCACCCTCACAGGAAAGTTGTTCTTCCTCACATGCAGATGGAACTTCCTGTGTTTCAATTTATACCTATTACCCCTTGTCCTGTCACTTGCAACCACTGAGAAGAGTTTGACCCCATCCCTCTTTACATCCTCCTCTCAGATATGTGTATCCTCTAAGATCCCCCTACAGTCTTCTCTTCTCTAGGCTAAATAGGCCCAACTCTCTCGACCTCTCCTCATATGAGGGATACTCCAGTCCCCTAATCATATTTTTAGCTATACCCTGGACTCTCTCCAGTAGTTCTATGTCCCTCTTGTACTGTGGAGCCCAGAACTGCACACAGTATTCCAGGTGTGGCCCCACCAGAGCTGAGTAGAGGGGCAGAATCACCTCCCTCAAACCAGTGGCAACACTCTTCCTAATGCACTCCAGGAGCCCATTGGCTGCCTTGGCTACAAGGGCACATTGCTGCCTCATGGTTAACTTGTCCACCAGGAACCCCAGGTCATTTTCTGCACAGCTGCTTTCCAGCAGGTCAATCCCTAATCTGTACTGATGCCTGGGGATACTCCTCCCCAGGTGCAGGACCCTGCACTTGTCCTTGTTGAACCTCATGAGGTTCCTCTCTGCCCAACTCTCCAGTCTGTGAAGGTCCCTCTGGATGGCAGCACAGCCCTCTGGTGTCTCAACCATTGCTCCCAGTTTTGTATCATCAGCAAACTTGCTGAGAGTGCACTCTGTCCCTTCATCCAGCTCACTAATGAATAAACTGAGCAAGACTAGACCCAGTATTGACCCCTGGGGGACACTACTAGCTAGAGGCCTCAAATAATGCCATCATGAAAACTATGCAGGCATAACCCACCAACTATTGTGCACCAGAACAAATTCACTTGGTAACGATCCATCTTCTGTGGTCAACCTGTATGTAAGCTTTGAAGGTTGCTGCTTACATTTTTCAGACCAGAAGGGCTCATGCATGCCCCTATAGAAATTTATAATATGAAAATTGTTGTGGACAGACTGATGTTAATCCTGGGGTCCATGCCAATGAAAGGATTCAGGTGCTGCAAGACCTGGGGGTTTCTGTTGTGCAAGATGTGGGGTTTTGTGTTTGTTTTGTTTTTTTTTCCCCTCCTTCTTCCCCCAGCTGCATTAATTCCTTAACTTCTGCACAGGCTCTTTCTCTTAAGTTTCTTAGGCCTGACCCTGTTTCTATTATAAAGAAGCTGACTAAGACAGGATCTTGCAGCACCTGAATCCTTTCATTGACATGGACCCCAGGATTAACATCAGTCTGTCCACAACAATTTTCATATTATAAATTTCTATAGGGGCAAGCAACCATATCACCATTACCCTTGCTAAAAGTCTCCTAAAGGTAGCCTGACATGTTCTCTCTTAAATTCCCTAGATGATTAAGGAAATTGAATTACATTTGGAGAAATTGTCCTCAATTGATATTTAAGCTTCAGTTTATCCACATCAGCCCTGAAAAGAAAACCAGACATATTCAGTGCAGTTAGGCTGAATACAGCAGCCACAATCTTAACAAGTGATTTGAGAGCTAGATAGCCTTTATAATGCAAGGTAATGAGGCTTAAACAAACTTATGCAAACCTCTAACACACAGCTTCTTATTCAATAACTGCATGTATTGTGGTTGCAGATCCTCTTGTTTTATCTAGAAAATTTCACGTGTGCCAGGGAAACAATTAAAATAATGCTGTCCTATCAAGTATTACAACAGGAAAAACATGAAATCCTTAAACAGGAACATTCTGGAGTAAGAGAGGACTAGATAAACTACTAAAGTGTATAGGTTTCATCCCTGATACCAAGTTTGCATACTGCTAAAAGGATGCTGTGGGAAAATTGCTTAAGAAAGGGGAAATTTGAGAAAAACTAGGGCCTAACAGATGTTATGACGTTACAGAGGCTTTCTGGAACACAAGGTGATTCATCTCTTACCAAATTTGCCCCCCCCCCCCCCCCCTTCAAACTGCAACAATTTAAATTGGCATAGTCAGCAGGATGTTGATAAAGAAATTCCTGTGGAGACATTAATGTGGCCCCTCAGAAGGTGGGGAACATTGGGCCAGAGATAATTGGTCAGATCCTGAAAAGCTTTTGCAAAGAATAAAGAAATGCCATGTTAAATTTAAGGAGGGCAAAGGAAAGGATGTTGTTTGTGCCATTCTGGGCGGTTGCCCAATTCAGGCACAGAAGGACTATAAAGTAAGTGAGAAATTGAAATTAGACTATCAAAGTAAAAAATCAGAAATTCAACACTTGCAGTATGAATTAGAGAAGGAAAAGAGACGCTCCCAATTATTGGAAAAACAAACTGAAACAATGCTGATGCAGGCACCTCAACCCCCTAATGTGCAGCAAATCAGAAAGTTAATTACTAACGCTGAGCCTGAGGGGGACATGTGGGAATATTCAGATAAGGAGATAGAAGAAGAATCCCAAGAACCAGTGGCTGTTCAGCCGCTGATTGAGACCGAAAAATCTGAAGGACCCCCAAGGTCAGAATCTCCACACTACAATTCGCACTGCTCCTTATTCAGGTTCGGAATTAGGAGAACTGCAGACTAAATTTTCAAGAAAGCCTGGGGAAACCAAATCCTAATATTTGTGGAGAGTTTCTTTTTCAGGTGGTGACAGAATATTGTTAGACAGAGAAGAATCATCAGGTTTCTGGGGACCGGGAATTTTGGAATTTGGAAACAAAATTTGGAATTTTGTTGAGTTGTATTAATAGCAAACAGTAGCAAGGTGCCCTATTACCAAGGCTTTTACCACATACTGTATGGACCACTTACTATAATATTATGAAGTAATGCACGACTGCAAAAGCTAAATCCTTCTATTCAGGTATACTTATTAAACTCTCAAACTGTGCTATAAATTAAATAAATCAAATTATCCAGTGGGTTTTCTGGAAATTAATTCTTGTACTTTTGAATAGAGAAACATATCTACCAGAGATACTGAAAACAACAGCCACACAATGGATCTTTTAGATATCTTCCAGAATACAAGTCATGCTTATCAAGATTATAATTTGTTTTCACCAAGGACTCCCTATTCTGTCCCTAGGAAATGACTGTGTTTTCCTCTACCTCTTCTAATTAAAAAAAAAAATGTGCCCTGCACTGGTTCATCTAAAAGGTAAATTAAGGGGAAAAATTCACGAGGGGAGAAGAGAGGAGGGGAGAAGAGAGGAGGGGAGAAGAGAGGAGGGGAGAAGAGAGGAGGGGAGAAGAGAGGAGGGGAGAAGAGAGGAGGGGAGAAGAGAAAGAAAACAGAAAGAAAAAAGAGAGAGAGAGAGAGAAAGAAATGTGCATAAAGTCTAGTTATATTTGGCTCCTGTAAATTAACATTAAATCAAATGTGGGAATAATCTGCAGGCCTGTGCTGACATTCATACATTTCTTCAGCAAAAGGCATGTTTCCCATATGTAAATTCTACATGATGGTACTCCCATACACTCACAACTAAGGGCCCCATCCTCCTCCTCCTTGAGTTGGAAATGCCACCTTTCCTTCTCATGCCAGTAGAGTTTTATCTGTGTGAGAGAGAGAGCTATTTGCTAACTTTTTCAGTAGGCACAGTTTTTCTAAATTTTTCTTTCTGTGCTCCTAGCAATAGAATTTGTATTTTTGAAGGAAAATAAAGATCTCATTAAACTCAGATAGCTGAAAAAAAATAATGGAAATAAAATTTTGTGTCTCTTCAGCTCAGAAGCACTACTCTTTGGTTTAAGGAAGGCATACATATTTTATACAATTATTTTGTGTTATCTATAATTGATGTTCTATTTCCCTGTACTCAAATAACAGTAAATTATAAATCTTTGAGAAGAAGAAAAAAAAAAAAAGTGTTACGTGAAGGTCCTGAAATTATTCCATGTGGCATGAAAGATTAATGAATGGTTAATATTTCCCCAAAACCTTTTTCCTTAGCAACACTGTTGCCATTTTGATAGGTAGCTTGTAGAAAAGCATATTTATTTTTCCTGTCTTACAATAATTTAGCAATAACTTTACATTAAAAGAGTCTTACCACAGTTTGGGACCTCCATATCCAGCAAAGCAGTCCTCTTGTTATTGTCATCTATGCAATATAAATCCTGAATTTCTGTATAGAACTTGGTCTCTTGAAATTTCTTGATCCACATAATTTCACAGGAACATTTGAATGGATTACCCACCAATATTCTACAGTAAAAAGCATTATTATTAGAATGCAGCATATATCAAGTATATGCCCACCCTCCTCTGAGGAGGGAGGGCCTTCAAAGTGCTCAAATGAGTGAGATGAGAAGTTGAATTCATTAGTTAAAAAAACGTACAAATCAAAGACTTCAGTGCAGAGCAAGCTGTAACAAATCTGTTGCAGAGAACAAAGCCATTTACTGCAACTAAGACTCCAGTCTATCACAGAGACCACATCACAGAGACTTGACCCTTATCTCCAACTCTCTGGTGTAAATCAGGAGCACCTGGTGAACTGGGCTTTCCACTAAGATCCACTTTATTTCATAGCAGTTAAACAGATATCAGAATTTCCTCTCTTCTAGGCTAGACTCTGGTCACTTATCTTAGAAAGACCATTCCAGAAAAGGCTTATTGCTGTTAACCCCAATCATTAAAAAAAAAAAATGCATAACATTAAAGCTTAATCATCTATATCACTCTGGAAAAAATCTCACAGTAAAACCCCTAAGTAATGTAATGAATGTCCCTGAAACAGAAATGTATAGTACAATTTAGCTATATAGTATGCTGCATGGAATTGAAATCATGGGTTAGCAACTCAACTCTAGTTTTAAAATTTAATAAGACTACACACCAATGTTAAGAAATATAGCCCAAATGAAACAGAAACATCCTGATATCTACCTAAGAAATGAACTAGTATGACATTTTTTTCTTTTAAAACATAGATGAAGCCCCCCAGAATTATTTCTGGGGACAAAGCTGCAGGAATCATTCACATAGCTCTCTTAAGGAGTAATTTGTATTCACAGAAGTCATCTGCTGAACTCTCACAGCACTACAGCACATACAAGAACTGCTTATGCAAGACCTATGAATCCCTATCTATGAACATAAGAATCCCATGGGTCAAAACCTACAATATGCATTTTCCAAACAGCAAGATTTACTTTCTAATCTCTGTTTCATCATATAACTTCTCTTTAAAAGAAAAATCTCCCTTGGAAAGGGGCTGAACAATCTTTTTTTCTTCCATAGTTTTAATTTGTATTAAATCCACCAGGAGCCAGGCACATCATAGACAGGATGCTGGATAGAGGCATGATAGCCCTCTGCATACACTTCCATGAAAGAAAGAATCTAACCTAGTAGAAGGGATATACATGTTTTTATCTTGTTTGTTGTAATTTTACAGATGTACTTACAGTTATTTCTAAAAGAGGATGCCTTTCAAAGTGATATCTCCTTCTCTACTGTATCTGGAGAATATCTCCTATCTCACTCTAGCCTGAACTTTTCATTTATGCTTCAATTTAAAAGTATGCTACCAATATAACACTTACTTGACTCAGAAGCTATTTATGGCTTCATTCTCCTCTCAGATTCCACCTCCAAATCTCTTACTTCCCTCTCCTTCATGATTTTTCACCTAAGTATTAGCCATTTATAAACAGAATAATAGCTTTATTGTTCAATTGATAGTGGTTTTACCCCTGCTTTTCCACCATTCAGGCTCTACCTTTCTCCCTCCACACACTTTCTTTTCTCCACTTTCCTTATTTCTATTTATCTCACTTTATTGCAGTGTTTGCTTGCCTAACTTTATCCCTACTCTCTCACTCTTTCCCAAGCCCACAACATCCCATCTCAATTTTTTATCCTGTCTATCTCTTTCTTAACTGCCCTCATAGCACATTGACTCCATGTCTCAAATATTAATTGTTTTAATCTTCATGACATCCCTTTACCCATGTCTGGTTTACTCCCAGCACCACTTCCTATGCTTCTACTTCCATGACACCAAATGTCCATTGTTTAACTTTCATATTAACAACACAAATATATATTCTCTCCTACTTCACATCAGCCAGATATTTGCCAATAAGCACTATTTCCCTACACTGTCAAACGTCATTCCCATGATTCCTGTCACATGTACACAATGCTTGATTCCTTTTTAACACACCTCCTAAGCTAGAACATATCCACTCTTACATTTCTGCACCCCAGGGGACTAAGATGACCCAATTTCTCCACTAGCTGCTTTGAAACATTAGGAGAAGCCCAAACAATTTACACTAAGTTCAATGCACTAGTCTACATCCTATAACCTTTTTTTTTTTTTTTTTGAGGTGATAGCAACTACAAAATATAGAAGTTTATACTAGCAGTGACTTTTTGGCATGGACTAAATATTACATATGAAGGAATTGGGACTTTAGAAGCAACAGACCTACACAGGGAATACAGTAATGAGAGTGCTCTGACACTAGCTAGTCTTTTCATCAGCATTCAGCAATTGACAAATTATGAAAGAAAATTCCAGTGAATGTTTTTCCCAGAGATGTAAAGAAAGTGATTATACCAACTTAATTATCAACAAAATATAACTAAGGGACAAAACCTCTTTTTGCACCACTGGGACATGTTCACTTCATTTCTCACATGCTGAAGTAAGAATGTGCAGCAGAAGTTTGGGGCTGTGAGGCACCATATTGGGCTGCCCCTGGACTTGCTCTGAGCTCTGGAGTGCAGCCTCCCTTGGCCCCTGACCTGACCCTTCCAAAGCTCCCTCTTATTAGTGAAGACTCCACAAGAAAACTATTTCTCCTCCTATGATTTTTAATATGGAAACATAGCTCCAAACCTTAAAAATTCTTTTGAGAGCAGTCAGGATGAAGAACTGGTAATCAGAGCCTTATGCAAAAGATAACTTCTGCCTTCCTGATTATCTGTGCCAATGCACCCCCATTGCTAAATCATTCACAAAATCTACCTTTTCTATGAGTCCTCCAAATAAATATGATACGTAAGTCAATGGAAACATCTTTTCTGCCTTCTTTGTATCAGAATTTCATTCCTAATCTTTGATGGACATCTAACTTTAACAGAACAAACTTCATAGTCTTCTTCATCCATTTCTAGACACAAATAAACATTATTTAAAGCAATGGGAACTTACAGATCAGACAAATCCAGATGGAGAAAAGGCTTCTTGGACAAACTTGAGAGCTTGTTTCTCGATAAGTTGCTAAGGGAAAATAGACAAGATTTACTATTTAGAACTGTTTCATCTTACACTCAAAATACAAACATCATCTTCGAAAGGTCCTGGAGAACAGGGGAGGTGCCTGAGGACTGGAAGAAAGCCAATGTCACTCCAGTCTTCAAAAAGGGCAAGAGGGAGGACCCAGGCAACTACAGGCCGGTGAGCCTCACCTCCATCCCTGGAAAAGTGATGGAACAGCTCATCCTGGCTGCTGTCTTCATCCTCCTGGGCAAGCTCCAGAGGTGTGAGATAGATGATTGGATGGTGAGCTGGACTGAGAACTGGCTGCGTGGCAGAGCTCAGAGATGGTGATCAGTGGCGCTGAGTCCAGTTGGAGGCCTGTGGTTAGTGGTGTCCCCCAGGGGTCAGTCCTCGGTCCAGTCCTGTTCAATTTATTCATCAATGACCTGGATGCAGGGACAGAGTGCCCCCTCAGCAACTTTGCTGATGATACCAAACTGGGAGGAGTAGCTGATACCCCAGGGGGCTGCGTCACCATCCAGAGGGACCTGGACAGACTGGACAACTGGGCCTTCTCTGGACCAGGGGGAGCAGACAGATGAGGACATGAACCAAGGCCCATCTAGGGGGCTGTCTGCCGAGAGATGGTCAGCTCCACACCCTGAGGCTGCTCCCCCTAAGGAGAAAAGGAGCACCCAGAAGAAGTGGCGGATGATCATCATAGGTGACTCTGTGCTGCAGGACACAGAGGCACCGATCTGCAGACCCAACCCCTTATCCAGGGAGGTCTGCAGCTTGCCAGGGGCTCAAATAAGGGATGTTACAGAGAGGCTCCCACGGCTGGTCCGAAACTCCAACTATTATCCCCTGCTGCTGTTTCACGTGGGTGCTAATGATGCCCTAGGGAAACTGCCCGAAATCAAGTGAGATTACAGAGCCCTAGGGGTGGCTGTAAAAGACATGGGAGTCCAGGTTGTGTTCTCCTCCATCCTTCCAATGAGGGGAATGGATTCAAGAAGGAGAAAACGGATATTTGACATCAACAACTGGCTGCACCGCTGGTGTTGGCAACAGGGTTTTGGCTTCTATGACCACAGGACTCTGTTTGATGACCACCAGCTAGTGGGACAGGATGGGAACCACCTCACCAAGAAGGGCAGGCGTGTCTTTGCCAAAAGACTGGCCAACCTGGTCAGGAGGGCTTTAAACTAAGCAAGAAGGGGGAAGGGGAGTGTCACACGGACAGGACAATCAATCCCACACAACCTAAGTCAACGGGCATCCAAAAGGCACATGGAAGTGGGGAAGTACGGATGGGACATGATTATAGAGGGTCCTCTTTCACCCCTCCTGGGAAACCTGCAGGTTCAATTACCTCCCTGAAATGCCTGTACACCAATGCGCGAAGCATGGGGAATAAGCAAGACGAGCTGGAGATCTGTGTGCGGTCCCAGCACCATGATCTCATAGGAATCACAGAAACGTGGTGGGATAGCTCAAACGACTGGAATGCTGTCATGGAGGGCTATGTGCTCTTTAGGAAGGACAGGCTGGGAGGGCGAGGTGGTGCAGTTGCTCTGTATGTGAGACAGCAACTGGAATGCATGGAGCTCCGCCTGAGAGTGGATGATGAGCAGGTGGAGAGCTTGTGGGTAAGGGTTAAAGGGCAGGCCAATGTGGGAGACACTGTGGTGGGGGTCTGCTACAGGCCACCTGACCAGGAGGAGGTTGACAAGGCCTTCTACAGGCAGCTGGAAGTTGCCTCACAGTCACAGGCCCTGGTTCTCATGGGGGACTTCAACTACCCTGACATCAGCTGGAAAGACAGCACAGCTAGGCACAAACGGTCCTGGAAGTTTGATAGAGTGTCGATGACAGCTTTTTGATGCAGGTTGTGGAGGAGCCAACAAGGAGAGGTGGGCTACTGGACCTCGTACTAACAGAGAAGGCCTGGTTGAAGATGTGAAGGTGGGGGGCAGCCTTGGCTGCAGTGATCACGAGCTGGTGGACTTGAGGATCCAACGAGGAGGAGGCAGGGAAGTAAGTAGCCTTGCCACCCTGGACTTCAGGAGGGCCAACTTTAGCCTCTTCAGAGACCTCCTTGGAAGGATTCCATGAGCTAGGGCTCTAGAAGGAAGAGGGGCCCAAGAGAGCTGGTTAGTTTTCAAGCAGCACTTCCTCCATGCCCAGCAAAAGTGCATCCCTGGGTGTAAGAAGTCAGGAAGGGGGGCAGGAGACCTGCGTGGATGAGCAGGGAGCTCCTGGCAAAACTCCAGCAGAAGAAAGCAGTATACAGAACATGGAAGAAAGAACAGGTCCCATGGTAAAAATACAGGAACATTGTCAGGGAATGCAGGGATGCTACAAGGAAAGCCAAGGCACACTTGGAATTGAATCTGGCAAGGGATGTTAAGAGTAACAAGAAGAACTTCTTCAAATGATGCGAGGGAGCGTCCGGAGTCAGAGACGCAGTCTCATAGAGATTAATTCAATGCTCCGTTTTATTGCAGATTCCACCACACTTTTATACAGTAAACCGTGAGCCGCACCCCTGACCAATCATGATTTTACACACTCTCCTCTCGCCTCTGTCTCGCCACTGTCTTCGGGGCTGGCATCCAATCCCTTAAAAGTTTTACCTATAAGGTT
>VZSG01001818.1:0-16880 GCA_013398315.1 Nothoprocta pentlandii
CGACCCGCGCCTGCGCCGCCTGCACGACGAGATGGCCGCGCTCAAGAGCCACTGCCAGGCGCAGCTGCTGCTCGAGATGAGCAAGGTAAAACGGGCTCGCCGTAACTGAGAGCCCTCTCGGCGCCCTGCGACGAGAGCCTACGCAGGCTGCCGGGGCCCCCGAGCGTGGGCCACCCTGAGCAGGGGCGGCCGCTGCCCTGGAGAGCGTCCCCGGGTTCTGGACACGTCGTCACTGCAGTGACAGTGGCAGGGACCGGGAGGAGAGGCGTTTGCTGCGGCCCGCTGAGGCAGCGAACGCGCTCTGCTCCTGAATGTGCTAAGGCACAATTGCCACGGCACAAGTTCTGCCCTGTCGTGAGCTACAGAGCCCTGTGGATGCATAGGGCTTCCAGGGGTGCACATGGAGATGCACCCGAAATTGGGCCATAAAACCCGCTTTCCTGCCCACGGCTGGTGAGGGGTTTCTGTGACACGAGCTGCTGAGGCCGCTGTGGGAGCCGTTGTGAACGCCGCCGCGGGCTAACGGCGATGTCCGAGGGGACCAGCAGCAGGTAGCAGCGGTGGTGTCCCCACCGCTGTGAGTGTGGAGACACCAGAGGGTGGTGTCTCCATGGCCATAAAAGCGGCGGGCACTGGGTGTTTGCGGAGAGCCCTCGGGAACCGCTGAATTCTGTTGGTATCTGTGCAATGCCCTGTTGTGTTGCCCATCCAGTGCCCCATCGTGTTGCCAGAACCGTCCATAGCATTTCCATAAATGTCACTTAGACGTAGAGGGGTTTAAAGAACGGGCTGATTTCTAAACTCCCCTGTCAGACTGTGCCGTGAGTGCGTTCCTGCCCAGGGATGCAGCAGGATTCCTGCAGGATTCCAGGACAGGGAATAGAAGCAAACCTTTGCTCCTTGAACCCCTTTTGAAGGCCGGGCCAGTCGGCGTGGTGGCTCATAAAGGGTCTGGGGGCACAGGAGGGCTCTGCCCTGCCCCGGTGCAGTGGTGCCCGCGATGACGGGCGCTCACGCGTCTCTCTGCTCGCAGGCGGCCCAGGCAGAGGAGCAGCTCCGGCAGCAAGCGCAGACGGAGGAGCGGCGAGTGGCCAGCCTGGAGGCGCAGATCTCCGAGGTGTCCGAGCTCCTCGGCACCTACGAGAAGGCCAAGCAGAAGGACCAGCTGGTCATCCAGAAGCTGAAGGACCGAATCGCCCAGCTGGACCTGGAGAACAAAACCCTGGCCATTGCGGCGTCCAGCCGCTCTGCCGCGGACGTGCACGTGGAGGAAGCCAACCTGGACGTGAACGTGCTCAAGGATAAGATGGAGAAACTGAAGAGGCTGCTGCAGGCGGCGGCCAGCAAGGGCCAGCCCGCGCTGGACGTCGAGAAGCTGTGCGAGCTGGAGCTGCCCAAGGGCCCCGAGACGGGCGACGGCGAGAAGGCCACTGCCCTGTACTACCAGCAGGAGCTAAAGCAGCTCAAGGAAGAGTTCGAGAGGTACAAGATGAGGGCGCAAGTGGTGCTCAAGAACAAGTCGGCCAAAGATGGCAGCCTGGCTAAAGAACTGGAGGAAGCTCAAGAGCAGCTGGCGGATCTGAGGGAGAAGTACGTCGTGCTGCGGCTCTCCTCGGAGGAGATGGAGAAGCAGCACCAGCAAGATATGGAGGCCAAGAAGCAGGAGATGTCCCAGCTGCAGCAAGCGCACAGGCAGGAGCTGGAGCGCTGCCAGCTGGATTACAGGGAGCGAACCCTGAAGCTGGAGGAGGAGATGCACAAGCAGCGGGAGCGGGCGCTGGCTGTGCTGGCGGAGAAGGACCAGGAGCTGGAGCAGCTCAGGGCCGTCACGCTGCCCTGTGGGCTCCAAGGGTCCAAGAACTCCCTGAGCCCGGGCAGTGACGTTGCCAGCGGTGAGTCGCCGGGGGACGACTCCTCGGAGGGTCTCCCGCAGGCTCTTCCCCTCGCCGCCCCCACGGAGCCCACCTTCTTCCTGTACGCGGAGCAGCTGGCGCGCAAGGAGGTGGAAATCGTGGCGCTGAGGAAGCAGAAGCACAGGCTGGAGACGGAGCTTCACCGGCTCCAGGAGAGGCTCCTGGTGGAGGGGGAGAAGCACCGCGAAGAGGTGTCCGCGCTGCAGGACGAAATCCAGAAGAATCTCAGAGACAAGAGCAGAGAGGGGGCCAACCTGGAGTACCTCAAGAACATCGTCTACAGGTTTTTGACGCTGCCGGATTCCCTTGGTCGCCAACAGACTCTCACTGCCATACTGACTATTCTGCATTTCAGCCCGGAGGAGAAGCTGAGTGTCGCGAAGCAGTCGCCTTATGGCAGCCGGTGGCTTTCTGGGAAGAGATGAGGGGGGAGATTTGTGCTCAGAGCCGCTTTTCTACAACAACGTGTTTGATTGTTATCAAACCAAGGCCGGATCGCGCGCGGGGGAGCCCTTGCCAGGCACGTGGGAGGAAGCAGAGCGCTGCACTGGCCTAGAGCTAGTGCTGTCAGCACTAACGTGAAGCAGAATGGTTCCAGCTGCTCCCATGGGATCCAGCCCTCTTGGGTGAGGTTTTCCCCAAGTAGGAACTTGATTAAAAAAAAGATGCTGATGGTTTTTAAAATCAACTTAAATCTCTTCTGTCAGGCATAAGATGGGGAGCCTTATTATTAGGGTGAAAGTTGCTTCTATCTTGAAACTCCAGATTTCGATCAAGCAGATGATTCAAAATCTATTACAAAAAGCACTTGACGTGGTGCTAAAATTACATAACACAGAACGGAAAGCCTGCAAGAAGGATGACTCCTAACTACCAGCATCACCCAGCGCAGGAAGTCCCGAGCGGTTTCACAGGAGGTGTCGTTACCCGAGTAAGGGCTGTGTGCGTGGGTGCCCCTGGAGCCTCATGTTGGGGGTTCTCCTGCCAGGAACGCTCCCCGAGCAGCTCCGGTGCTTCCCGGGAGGGCTGGGAGCTGCTCCAAGCGTTCAGCATTTCAGCCCCTTGTAACTGAGGGAGCCGGGAGCGTTTCCCTGATTTTCAGCCCCCTAGGTCCCGTGCAGCCGCTAGGCTATGGGGCTCGGACTGTGATCCTTTGTGGGCTGAGAACTGGGGTATTAACCGCAAGCAACCCGAGCAAGGGCCTAAACAGAGAAATTCATCGTTTAACACTCGGACAGCTACCTTCTAACACCCTTCTGAGCATTTCTGAGGGGTTCCTGATGCTTCAGGTGTGCCCCAGTGGAGCTTTGGGCAGTGCTAGACGTGCTCATGCGTTCCTGCTAGATGGGCAGGAAGCTGCTGGGGCTGCAAGGGGGCACCGGGGACACGTGTGGGCTGCAGGGGGGCACCTGGGAGGTGTGTGGGCTGCAAGGGGGCACTGGGGACACGTGTGGGCTGAAGGTGGCACCTGGGACTGGTGCACGTGGGACAGACGGTGGCAGGAAGCTTTTGGCCTGTGCCAGGGGGCCAGCGTGTCGCTGCTGCGCTGCCCTGCGGTCCTTGGTGCTAATTGCTGGGGGCAAAGTGGGATGCTCCCGAGCCTGGCAGGGAGGTAGTCAAGGCCCTTGCAGCAGCTCTGCCCTCTGAGGAGCGATGTGATGCCAGCCAGGAGCTGCCAGGGCTGCCCAGGCCCTGGAGCTGGATGCTGCGGCTCGGGGAACAGGGGGCTGTTCCTGCCCGTTGTTGGTGCCGTGCGGGGCTTGGGGACACACGTTGTGCCCTGGGCCCAGGGCCTGCAGGCTGCACAGCCTCTGTGGGCACCCCGTGCGGCGCCAACCAGGCGGGAGCAGCCACTGCCCTCGGGCGCTCCCCGGGAATGGGCCCCTTCCCGAGGGTGCCGGATGCGGGGCCGCTAGAGGGCACCCAGTTCCAGGCTTCCCGAAGATCCGCGGCCCGCTTCCCGAAGATCCGTGGGCCGCTTCCCAGTGCCGAGCTTGCCTGCAGTGGGAAGGGGAGCACGGCAGGGCTGGCTCCGCTCCCCACGATACGGACTGCCCGGCCAGGCCGGTGCCCGGGGCTCCGGTACCGCTGGGTGCCAAGCGAGGAGCCCTGATGGAGCCGCCCGCTCCAAGGAGCTACGGGGACCGGAAAGGAGCCTCTGTCCCCGCTCCTGGGTGGGTAACGGTGCCCGTGGGGAGGCAGCTACAGAGCCCCCTGCACCCCCTGTCACCCTGCGGGGTCCTGTGGGAGAGGTGAAGCCCGGGGGCTGCCCCGGGGCCGGGCACATCCCAAGAAGAGCTCTATCCTGCAGTGCCAGGCTCCCTGGAGCACCAAAAGCTGGATCCGTGCAGGAGCTGCGAGGAGAGGGAGCAGGAGCTGTGAACACGGCCCTGGCCCCACGAGACAGGTTTCACCCGGGCAGCGTGACGTGAGTCCTGTGGTAGCAGCAAGGGCAGGCGGCAGCGCCCGCAGCTCCTCCAGCCTGAGCACGGGCTGCAAACGGAGCACACGAGAGGTCGTTGGGGCAGCTAGAGCAGAGCTGTGGCTGAGGACATGGCACAAGGATGGCACCAACATCCAGCGGGAGAAGCTGCGGGAGCGGGCAGTATTCCTGGTGTTCCCGAGGGCAGGACGTGCCATCAGCAGGAAACATTGGCTTTGCAGGAACTCTGCTGGCTGCACAGACGCAGACCGGTGTGCAGTGCCCTCCACGGGGCCCGGTGACATCAGGGACAGGTGGAAATGTCACCTATTCCCCTGACCACCTCTGTCCCTCGAGCAGCGTCACAGAGGAACCGCAGAGAAGGGGGCAGCGAGGAGAACACGTCGCGCCGATGCCCACGCACAAGCAAACGCCTCTCCCCACAGAGACCCCAATTCCTGAGCAAATAAAGCCCCCCACTCCGGCCTGCTGAGACCCCAACACAGGAGACAGCCTGGTTTATTTTTTTAACTAATATTTTAGCTAATCTTTACTATACACTAGTGCTCGAGTCCGAGCGTGGAGCTCTCGCACAGACACCCCCGTCTGCACAGGACTCGCTGCGGGGGCCGGGCTGCCCCGGGGACACAGTGACCTGCCCCAGTCCCCACGGCGCCTGGCACGGCTCGGCCCTGCTGCCCGCGCGAGGATCGAGACGGGAGGGCAGCAGAGAGGCCAGGGCCGCCCTGAATCCCGCCCTGCTGGAGGCAAGTGCCCAGGCCTTGGCCCCAACGCAGAGGGTCAAACGGGGAGGACGGGCCATGGGACAAGGGTGACCCAGCCCGTAAAACACAGATCCTCCGTGGAGCTGCGTGGGCCACGCTGGGGACCTCGGGCTCTCTCGCACGCTAGCCCAGCCCTCAGACCCGTCTGCAGGGCAGAATAAAGTGCATTTAGGGCCCCCTTCCTCCCCGGGGATCTACGGGAGCCGCTCGAGATCCCGTAGCTAGAAAGGTTGATGTGTGTATGTGGGCAATGAACCCTTGCACGGCCCGTCCCGTGCTGCTGGCAGTCTGTCTGCCGCCTTCCGAGCGGCTCCTCCCTGTGCGGCTGCAGAGGCAGCAGTTTTCCCATTTACAGCCCCCCAACGCTGTTCCCAAAGCAGGGCCGGGGCGTGTGCTCCCGTGTCCAAAACCAGCCGCCTCGGCGAGCAAAACCCAGGGCAGGTGATGGTGGCTGCAGGTCAGCGGAGAGGTTTCCTTGGCAAAGGGAACCGTGGCCGTGGCAGGGCCCGCGCTCAGGGGTGGCGCAGCACCGCCTGCAGATCCTCGGGCAGAGAGCCGATGACCGTGTCGATGTAGAGAGCCACCCTCTGGAGCGTTTCCTCCTTCACCGGGAGGTGCTGGCACCTGGCTCTCACCTGCGGATTTTAAAAGAGCCCCAAATGTCTCCTCCTGCTTTGCCTCTTTTACTCAGGGGAGGGGACAGCAGGCAGGAAATTGGTACCTGAGCCCCAAGGAAATCAGAAAAGGCGAAACTGAGAGTCTTCTTTAGGCAAAGACCAACATTTCGTGACTCTCCCATTTGCCAGTTCTCCAAAATAGGGAGTGGAAACCAAGTTTTCTTAGCACCAAGTGTGATTTACGTCCCTAACCACTCCCACCAGCGCGACAAAGGAAGGCGTGCAGGAAGAAGGAAGGAAAACCTACCAGCTTCTCACGAAGTTTTAGCACCAGGTCTACAATCTCCACCTCCGACTTGTCCTTCATCCAGGCCACAATGTTCTAAAGCAAGAGAAAGACAGTTTTCTTCAGGGACAGTCCTTCCCTACAGAACTGTTCTCACAGAGACACCTAAGCCAAGCCTGCAAACAAAACCCCTCTCAACCCTGCCTGCAGCACCTGAGCCTAAATGAGCAAGGCAGGGCGCTCAGCCCCGTTTCCCGCCTATGGCAGCATCATGCTCTTGCCTGCAAGAGGAGAATCAAAGAAAGAAGACTCAAGGAAAGATGCGGGCACGAGCCAGAACTGTATTTTCCAGGGATATCAAGCTCCATAAGAGCTGAATCATGTAGGGCCAGGAAGCATTGAAGTGGCACTGCCCTCATCTCCCAGGCGTCCCACCCTGGTTGGAAAACCTGCAGCGGGAACATACCGCGTCACAGATGGCTTCCAAGTGCAGGGCTTCCAGCTTCTGGGTCATTTCCTTGTGCCGCTGCCGGTACCAGCCGTCGAAGTTGGGAGACTTGAAAAAACGCCTGCAGGAAGCAAGGTGACATTGAGAGGGGGACACAGAAGGCTCCAGGGAAGCACGGTGGCTCCACCACACACTGACTTCCCTTCACATTCTGCTCTAGTATCATTCCTGCTCATCTTTGGATCCTCACACCTTTCCACCACTTGCTGGCATTGACCCAAGCTGCATGTAACTGGTGATTTATATTCCTCAAAATAAACAAGGTATTGGGTAGCTTAAAGGACGTGTGACTTAAACCTCTCCAATGCAGTACACAATAATAAAGCTTGATTTACACAGTAATAAGGCTTGGTTTTACTGATGCAAGTGTGCACGTGAGCAGCGGACAGCACAACACTCACTTGATTTCAGTGCTGCAGAATCTTAGACCAAAAGCTAAGGGTTGTGGCAGCAGGTGAAGGGAAGATGATATAAGGTGCCATATGGAGTAGGGCATAGGTGCTGTAAAGGACAGTCTTCCATTGGCACTGGGGTGTTTCAGATGCTCTCCAGCATTTCCTGCTGTTAAGACTGGACTGCTCCAGTATCTCTCTCGCTCAGCCCTGTCTGCTGAGGACACTTCATCAGCAGAATTTAGTTGTTTGTAACATTTTTTTTGGCATCTCTGAGCTCTTTCGCTTGCTTTCTCCCAGCACAGTGGAGTCTCCATCTCAGCCAAAATCTCAAAATGCTGCTGTGATACAGACTTTTTTTTTTTTTAAATTAAGGGTGTGACTTAGGAATAGGACAACAAACAGTAAAATGTACACAATTCCACACAGCTAAGAACCTTGGAATACATGAGAGCCTCCATGTACGTCAGCCTCCTGCAGAATTCAACCAATTTATTGAAAAAAATCTTGTTTGTTACCATTTTGCAAAATATTAGATATCCAAAATTAAATCTCCCTACCACACCCATGCCATAAGAGGGGAACTGCTCGTTTTCTGCTGAGTACATTAAGAAAACCGTGCAAATCAGTTACACAATGCCCTGATCCATGCTCATCCTCTGCTCACTTCATGATTGTTTTCACTTGCCATATCAGTGCACCTCTTTTTCCTTCTGGGTAGATATCTGCTTCCTGCATTTTTCCCACTCATACTATAAGGAGTGTCTGAACACTTGCAATTAATTATCCTTTAGGAGAACTATGGGCCAACTCTTCTATAGGGTCTATTAAATTCCACCCTGAACACTGCATCTTTTTATGCCTGCCTGTCTGCAGTGGGATCGAGATGCCGTACAAGGACACACAGGACCATGACACATTCTTCTACCCCATCTAATAAGGGCCAGAGAGTTGGTACAGAGATTCCCTGCAGGACAACAAATGACAGCTGGTGTCAGAGACAAGTCCCCATCTGCAACAAGGGATCCTCTCCCTCGATGAAGGGTTAGTTGATGTTATTAAAGCAGGAGAGTGTACAGCTAATCTCGACTGTAGCTACTCATTTAAGAGATTACATAAAAGGCAGGATGGATACCACCCTCTACTTACTCTCCCTGGGTATTATTACTGAATCAGTTCTTCAGTTAGTTTTTCAGGTGACTCATCTTGGTCCTGAAATTCCCTTTTTACTGCTGACTGTAATTCAGGATTTGATGTTCATTATAACCCGGAGCTGCAGTTAAGGGAATAAAGCAAGGAATTGCCATACTCTTACCTGTAGAGGCCCAACCAGTCACCTTTAAGCACACAGGTAAGTTGGGGACCAGCATGCTCAAGGGTCTTCATGAAATCTTCCTGTCGGAACGGACGAATCTGGGGGGGATTCTGCACAACACAAAGAGCGTATTACACAGCAGCCTAAGGAAAGGGGTGGAAATCAGGTTTGGATTTACAAGGGAAGAGGCTGCTCAAGATGGATTCAATAACTATGAGAACGCATGACAGACAGACTGAATAAATATGAGAACGCATGAAAATCTTAATGTGCTATGCTAGCAAAATTCAAATTAGGGACTCACAATAGCTGAGGTGAGCTAAAATTACTGCAAAACAGGAAGCATCTGCCGCAGTGTTTGTTTCAAGTTACTTTAAAGAAAAAAAAAAAAAGTAATAGCCTTCTTCCTTCAATGAGGGAAGTTTGCATACTGTCAGGGTGTGTGATCAGCATGTGATATAACTATTCCCAATCCCTGCAGTTGAAAGGAAGCACAAGAGCCTAAAAGCTAAGCATACCTTCCATGGAGTAATGGCCCTCTGCAGGGGCATCAGACTTGCAATATAATGCTCCTGAGAAGAGACCCCAAAAAGTAGATGTTAGAACAACCAGGAAGCCTCTTGCAGAGTCGCTGAGTGTAATCATCTTCTCTGATGCATCATCACAGGCACAGCCTCTGGTCTGGCTCACTTGCCCTGCACATCTGTGTATGATTTACACGGACCCAAGCTGTGCAGCCTGCCCCTTCCCACCGGGAGCGAGGTCAGGACCCTGCGTGTTGCGAGAGCTCCAGACAGGCCACGGGAGACAGCTCAGGTGGGAAGACGTGGCAGGAGGGACTAGAGTCGGAGAAGATGCTCTCTCCTCCCATTTGCTTTCCCGTTCTCTCCTCCCATTTACTTTCCCATAAGGTGACAAAGAGAAGGAAGTGGAGGAGCGTAACATGCCCAACAGGATAACCATCAAAAGGAAGCTCGAAAGAGAGCTTTTTTTTAAAAAAAAAATACCTGCCTTAGGATGGTTATCACTGCATGGACAAGCCTCTTACGCACTGTAGCAGAGATTTTCAGAACCAGAGAGAGTTTCATCCTGGCAGTGAGTTTAACTCCAACCTACCAGCAGAAGAGGAGTGTCCCAGGCTCCTGAGCCTTCCCTACACATCTGCTTTGCTACCCTGTGGCAAGAATTAGCCATTAGAAACAAATCACAGGGAAAAACCATTTCTGCGCTGCAGGAAAGAAACCAGAGTGCTCTGTCTGTATATATGAAGTGCTGAATAACCAGCCTGCAGCCTTTCTGCTAATTGCTGCAATTTGCAATCAAGCGACACATTTATTCTCTTTCCAAGGAGTCAAACATCTCGAGTGGCAAATCCTGACTCTGTTACAGCTGCTCTCAGAGAGGGCGAGTGCCAACTTGTCACTCAGCATCTCCTGCTCAGCTGCCCTCACCCTTTCACCGGGCTGACAAGTCTCTGCTCCACCTACCAGCGGGATAATGAAACTCTGGGTGAGCTCCAGGAGGTGACGCCTCAGAAGGGCGCTCTGGACTTCAGACGGGCGTTTCCGCTGAATCCCCTGCAAACACAAGCAGGGCGTTCACGGAGATGGATGCAGACCGTGCAGCGCTGCAGCGAGAAGCAGCCAGCCCAGAGCAGCTGCGGAGACTGCACTGCACCCTTTGCGCTCTGACTAAGGGTTTCACCCACCTTTCAGTGCAAGAACCTGATTTTTCAGACTCTTTCTTCACAGTGATTACTCTCATGTTACCACGGTTCCAGGGTTTAACCCATGGGATCAAGCGAGAAGTTTAAAAACTAGTATGATAAATATGTTCAAGTATCCTGGACTAAACAATTACACTCTAAAATCAAATTACTAAAATCAAATTGAAACAAAAGATATCAAGTTGAAGAAAAGTCTGCTCTTTATGGAATGTTTTGGCTATTCAAACCAAGCATAATTTCCCCCTAATGACATATAGGATGGCGGATAGAGTTAGAAAGGCTTACCTTTAATAATCTCTTTATCAGGGTTTTGTCTTTGTGAAGAAATGTTTTATAAGAAGTGTAGATTCCTAGATAAAAAAAAAAATCAAACAAAAACAATCACAGAAGTTAGAAATAAATCTTTGCCCATGTATTTAGGAGAGGCACCACTACACAGTGCAGGGATAATAGAACTGAAATGGAGTGCAGGAGTTGCTGGGCGAGTGTGGAGAGGTCAATAATCAAGGCCTCCCAAGATGATAAAGCTGCTAATGCAGCCAGAACTCTCAGCAGAATTAAATGGCCCTGGGCTATCCTAAAAAGCCCGGGGCTATCCTAAAAGCCCCTATCCTGTGCTTATGGTGAGCCCACTACTGGAGTCCCCTCCAGGCTAGCTCTGAGCTGAGCAGTTAGTTTAGTGACAGATGGCTGTATCTAGGTTAGCAAGTTCCTTTCACTCCCATCACATTTAAAAATATGTATAATTAAAAAAAGAAAAATTATCATTTCTTTCCCAAGCCTAAAATAATTTGCAAAAATTATCATCTCTTTCCCAAGCCTAAAATAATTTGCCCAGTTTACAAATGCTTTCCACTTTCAGCGTTTCTGCATCAGGACCACATAGCGTGAGAAAGTAACAATACCAGAGCGTCCATTTATTTATACCTAAAGAATAAGGTATGCTATGTTCACATGCCTGCAAGGCATCCAAAATCCCCCAGGTGAAGGTAAACAATATTAAATTATGTCCGACAAAAGGAATTACCTGGTTTTGTGTCTAGAGTTCTTAGCTTGTTTAGCTTCTTCACTTTAACCTGCTTGGGCAGGTCCCCTGTGGAAAAATCCCAAATCAAATCGTTCAGCCTCTGAATCTATCCTCAGAGCCACAGCCTGCACACGAGGGACTTTGCAAGCAGGAATATTCACTGCTACACGTTAACATCTTCAATCCTATCCTCCCTTAACTTCATCCTCACAAACCTTATTAGCTGCCAACTCTCCTCTAAAGTTTTGAAAGGAAAGTGTTAAGAGTCACTGCAAAAGAAACCCAATATTTGGCCCAAAGCCGGGTAGTTTTCTTGGCTTCATAGTTAATAACTGGAATCTCACTCTCAAGTGTTTCTTTTTTGTCCTTGCAATGTTCTCTTTCCTGAACAGAAAGTGATTTTGGTTCTGCCAGCTCACTGCTCATCTGCAACAAGGCCCAGCAGCACAACAGGACTTTGGTGTCCCCCTTACCTGACATTCGGAGCTCCCCAACCCGAAGGATGTGTGGCCAGTGCTGGAGTGTTTTAATGAAGAAAGGGTTTGTGACTCCCACAACAATGTTTGGCCTAGGAAGAGAAACAAGCACACATGTGGACAGTGCTAACGGCCCAGTTCCCTTCCCATGGATGGTGGCAGGAGGGCAGCAAGGCTCTGCTGGCTACTTACGGAGCTTGTGTCCTCGTGGTGTACTCCTTAAATTCACTGTCATGGATTGTGAAGTAGGGACGGTAGTCACAGCAGTACTTTAGTGGAGCAAGACAACTGTCAGAACAGAGGTAGAGAAGTTTCTTTATAAAGTTCATAGAAGAGGATATGATTTTGCATCAAATTGATAGTCTAGAACAGTGATCTGTCCTGGTAGAGACTCACTTTTCCTACTGTTAAAGAAATATGAGCAAGACTTTGTTGCTATGCTGCTTCTTCAGGGATTCACAGAATAGTTTGGGTTAGAAGGTACCTCTGGAGATGATCCAGTCCAACCCCCTTGCTCCAGCAGGGTCAGCTAGAGCCCAAGACTCTGTCCAGGCAGGTTTTAAATATCTCCAAGAGGGTAGATTCTACTAGCTCTCCAGGCAAGCAGTTCCATCAGTCACCCTCACAGTACAAAAGCGCTTTCTTGTGCTCAGCTGGAATTTAACCTGACCAGTTTGGGCTCGTTACCTCTTGCCTTGTCACTGGGCACAACCAACAAGAGTCTGGCCCTACCCTCTTTACACCATCCTTTCAGATGTTTATCAACATTGATGAGATCCCCCTGGACCTCCTCTTTTCCACCTTTCAACCTCTCTCTGCGTGGGAGATCCTCCAATCCCCTCATCCTCTTTGTGGCCCTTCACTGGACTCGCTCCAGCAGGTCCACATCTCTCTTGTCCTGGGAAACCCAAACCTGGACCCTGTGCTCTAGGTGTGGCCTCACCAGGGCTTCATGGGCAGCTTCTCTGCCCGTTTTTCCAGCCTGTTCAGGACCCTCCAAAGGGCAGCCCAACACTCTGGGGTATCAGCCACTCCTCCCAGCTCTGGATGACCTGCAGATTTACTGAGGTGTATCTGCTCTCAAAAGGGGGCACCTGCATTTCAACTGTGGACCTCTTGATCTGCCACAGAGCCCTCCCTCGCATGCTGTCTTCTAACAGAATCTAACAGGACTGATTTGGCAGAAGAGTGACTCTGAAAGAGAACTGCCAGAATGTACTACAGTTATCTCAGAATTCAAGGGCATTACCTGGTAAGCGCCAGAACCATCTCTGAAGACACCGTTGGGGACGGTGCCATTACGACAATTGGCTCCCCCAGTAACATCAGCTCCCATAACATCTGGATATGAATTAACACTGGCTGGAAACATCTGTTGGTGAAAGGAGGAATGGCAAGTTGAGGTTAGAAGTGCAGTTCAGAAAAGACCAGACTCCAGAGGAATTCACATAAGCAGATCCAGATTTGCCTCTGTCTTGGTACTTTGTTTAGGATGTAGTTTTAGCATCTTGCAATCAGAGCAGCATGTGTCTTTTATGCATGCTGACACTCAACCATTCTCATATAGGTTGAAGGAAGGGCTCTAAGCAATGTAAAGCAACCTGCGGATCATATTTCTCTCAGTATTTTTTTTATCTGAGCAAAATAAAGTGCATGAGGATTAGAACACAAATGTGGTTATTAGAATAGCATCTATAGTGCTGAAAAGTTTGATTCAGAAGCACAATGTGTATGTTTCAGTACTTAAGCTGATCAGCAGCTGAGGTCAAGAAAAAACACACAAAGTCTCCTCTAACCCAGATCCTGGTGGATTTATTAAGGTCAGTGCACATAGTTTTAAACCCTGCCCAGGCCCTGCAAGCTCAGTATTCCAAACTATGCTGAAAAACACTCTAAAGAGCCAAAACTCTTGAATTCTCACTTGATGTCTTCACTGTCCCAGTAGTCTAGAAGATACTGTGAATGGGGTGGAGGGAAAGCAGATGGGCAGAAGAATGTTTCAGGGATTTTAGCTCTCACCTGAAGAGATCCAGTTCATGAATACTGGGGAGAACCAGTGGGGCTGGTAACAGATTCTAAATGAGCAAGAAAAAATCTGTTAGTAAATGGAAGCAAGACAGAAAGGGCTTGGTATTGTGGGTGCCAAAAACTCAGAAATGTGTGAGAAGTGACAATGTTATTCAAAGGGAGGGAGAAAGGGAAAAGATGAACAGGAATCAAGATAGTTAAAGCTATAAAGATGCTGAGATGGCAAAAGCTGCAGAGTCATCTAGAAGACTAAGGTAGGATCTCGTGGAGATCTACCTATACATAGATAGATACATAGATACATAGATAGATAGATAACCTAAAACATGCTTAAATTCTGTGTAGAGGTTCCTGTTTTGAAAGACACAGGTGTGAGAGTGCTGCAGTTTGAGCTAGAAAACTAGCTTAAAACTCCCCCAATGCCACGCAAGCACGGCGCAAATGGAACGAGGTCTAAAGAGCCCCTTTTCTTCTATATTCTCCTTAGTAATCTAGATTCTGCTCATCACTGGCTTGTTTCATCCCACACTTTATCTCACCTCTTGATTAAACTGCTTCACTGGGCTTGATCCTGGCTTATCTACCCTGGACGGGATTCTCACCTAGATTACAAATAAGAATAGACAGGTTATCCAGGAAGAGGGACTCAACTAACGCGCAAACAAACTTTGCTTTCCCTAACAGTTTAGGAAAACTTCCCCAATTATCAATTCTAATTGTGCAGACCTTAGGGGTAAAGGGAAAGCATCTAGAGTCAAAAGCAATTCTAACATCCAGAAGGGAACAGAATAAATGTCTTTCCAGTTTACCTCAGTCTGCTGTTAGAGAATAAACCACTACAGTAAGTACCTGGATTACAACTCCCATCACCGGAAGGTTCAAAGTCTGCCCTGGCACAGGAGGAGGCCACTGATCAATCTCATTGCACACTGCAGGGACACAAGGGAGGAAAAAAAAAGAATAGAAAAATAAATCTTAATCCAAAAATAATCCAGCTGGTCCTATGATTTCTGCCCATTTATTTGCCACTCACTCCCTGCTCACTTGTCTCCTGCCTAGTTTCAAAAAGCAGCACATCGAGCGGCTGTGCAGAGTTAGGTCAAGCATCAGACATACATGTGCACTAGCTCTCTGGTGCAGATCAGCAGCACTATGCTGCTGACAAGCCAGGATTAAGTGGAACAGTGAAATAAAGACCCAGAAGGAGATGCAGCATTAGCAATATCTTCCTCTTTGGGAGTACACTGTATGCAAAACTGACAGCCTCACCTACTAAGATTGCCAGACATTTCCCATCAAAACATCCTTTACGGTTGTTTAGAAATTTGACAAGCTAACCATTTGGATCATAGTTCTTCTCTGCTGGAAATTGTTTCAAAATTAACTAATTTGAAACACTGCATCTTTCTGTAAGCTCCTCATAAAGCCACTGACACGTTTCAATACCCAAACCATCCCTCTCGGGGCCTGGTTGCTCACCTGCCTCCAAGCAGGGCTCCAGCTTATCAAAGTATTCTGGAGCAATCAGCTGCAGCAAGGACTGGAACAAGTTCACATACGGGAGGCGTGACACCAGCACCAAAGACTGAAAAACACGGATTTAGGAGTCAGAGCTGCCCTGTCAGGATCATTTCTAGCACTTCATACAGCCACATTGCTTACTAGTGGGCTACATTTGCACAAAGGACAAGCTGGTGGGAAACAGCATTGAGCAGTGTCACTGCCACTGGGTAACAGTGATCTCTCCAGCAGGAAATCTACTCCTAGATGGCTACTAACACAATATACCACAATAACAAGGGTAGAGCGAAGGGTATACCTAGCAGAAACTGAAATGATGAAGTGTATTATCTTGGTATGTGTGACACCAGAGTACACAGAGTTTGCTAAACAACTTGAGGGTGCCGTGATTCAGACTCTGAAGCTCATGTGATTAACACTGCACGGCAACTGCATCCAGGGCTGTTTGAAACTTCCTTTTCCCCACATTCCCGTTCTCCGTGAGCCTGCAGAAACACTGCGGCCGTCACACAGGAATTGCAGGTGCTATTTTAGGGCTACGGATAGGTGCCGTTTTGCAGCTCCACACCAACTGGGAGCAGCAAACTCTCTGATTTCAGGACTCACCTTCTGAAAATAACCTCTCTTCATGGAGCTGTCCTTGACTTGCCTGAAGTACACATAGCCGAAGTAGTGGGCTGCCTCCCGCTGCAAGAGAGGTCAACACCAGTTAGTGAGGAACTTGGCAAGGCCGGGCTCCCTGCTGCACCCAACCTGCCTCTTGCTACGACACAACTGCAGTGCTACCTCCTTTTTTAAAATCACCCATCACGTGGGTGAGTTTATCACGTGGGAAGAGAGAAGAGAGATACAACCAACTAAATTCACAAAAAAAAAGGCAGCCTTGAGGTAGCATCTTTCCTAGGTCCCTCCTGCAGCTCCTTCAAGCTCCTTCATGTGCAGGGTTAACGGAGGTTTCTGCTAATAGCAGCAACCGGGCGATCCCAGCAGGCTAATCCTGGCTCTCAGCACCCATTGATCCGCTCTGAAAGATGGTTTCCATCCCCAGAGGATGCCAGGGCACCACCGAGGATGCAACACAGGGGCTGTGGGCAGAGGAGATGGCCCGGTCTGTGCATCAGCCCGGCATCCAAGTGGGATCGCTCAAACTCCCCTCGGGATGGTGGCTACAGCACAAAGCTCAGCGATGATCTGCACAGCATTAACGAAGGCCAGTGGATTTTAATGCAAATCCCCAGTGAGCATTTCAAACACTCTGCACCCTCTCAATCCCCACAGACATCAAGAGGAGGGATAGACTTGAGCTCCTGACACCGCAACCGTCCTTAATTTCATTTCTTGAGGCACCGCAGAACCCACAGGTTAAGGCAGCTCTTCCTTTTCGAACACCATTCTCCCCTCCGCAGTATCCAGCGGTTTGGGTCGTGTTGCTCTTTTGAAGTCAGGTGTATCCACGAGGCAGCCTCCCTTTGCTGACTGCCGCAAAGCAGCAAAGATGCAGGTATAGACAAGGCTCTGTACCAGCATTTATAAAAAGAAACCCTTCCACTCCACCCCAGAGCAGCTGCCACTGGCTAAAGCATCTCACACAGGGATTTCAGAGGTGGAAAAGGCACGGGAAGCGATATTGCACCTGGCAGCAAGCAGGGAGGGCCATCTGGCTAGATAGCAGAGCTCAGAGGGTGGTGATAAATGGGGCCGAGTCCAGTTGGAGGCCTGTGGCCTGTTCAACCTGTTCATCAATGACCTGGATGAGGGCACAGAGGGCACCCTGAGAGGGCACCCTGTGGACGATCCCAAGCTGGGTGGAGTGGCCGACACTCCGGAGGGCTGTGCTGCCATCCAGAGGGACCTGGACAGGCTG
>VZSG01001820.1:19267-33330 GCA_013398315.1 Nothoprocta pentlandii
TCTTAGTTGCTCTTCTCTGAACCCTCTCGAGAAGCTCCACGTCCCTCTTATACTGGGGAGCCCAGAACTGCACACAATACTCCAGGTACGGCCTCACCAGAGCTGAGGAGAGGGGCAGAATCACCTCCCTTGACCTGCTGGCAACACTCCTCCTGATGCAGGCCAGGATCCCATTGGCCTTCTTGGCCACTGGCACACTGCTGACTCATGCTTAACTTTATTATAATTATTAGAGAATATAATTTTGTATTTATTCATAAATGTATATTTAATACAATAGATATAGAAAACTCTGTGGATTTTTTTAATCTTGAGCAGGAAAAAAATATGTGCTTACATATGGCTTGTCATTCTGTAGATTCAAAAGATGGGACCATAATTTTGAGACCTGCAGTTAATCTAATTAAACAACTAAAAATGTTACAGTGATGTTCTTTCATGTGTGTGATTATAGAACTTTATCCAATACCTCTGCAAAGCCACCTATTGACTTCTTAAGTTTATGATCAAGCTTTCAAGGTGTATTTTTACATGAAATTTCATGTTCTTTTTTGTCAATGCAGTCTCTCATGAAAGAACAAACTGAATTGATCAAGAAACACTATTCTAAAAGGAATTTTTGATCTTGGCACCCATCGGATACTTTCTCGTCTCCTCTGCTCTATGCTTTCATTTATGCCTTCAAGGTACAGGGAAGACTTCGCTTACTTTGAAGACTAGAAAATAAGATTTTGGCGTTGCTAGTGGAGTCATTGTATCGACCCGACAAATAAAACACCATCAAGACTTTCCTGACCTGCCTGAGCCTGAGCTGACTTTAGCCTGTTTTATCTGTGATAGTAATTGTCTGTGAATGAGATGACTATTGCCTAATTTGTGTTGACTTAGCTCTGTGACCACCCTGTACTGTAAAGGTCTGACAGTATTGTGTAGCCACTATCGAAGAAACATTAGCCTTTATACTGCTTTGGGATGCTATCATGCAACTACAACTATTAGCTGCACTTTTGATGGGAACCAATGAAAACGATAATGTAAGCAGACTGTTGGGATGTTAATGCCCCAAACTGGATAGGAACGTGTGCAATACATGTCATATTCTGATAAAGACCTCAAGACACTTATGACTCCTCTTTTAACTCTTCCACCACAACTCTTGAGGAAGGGTGAAACTTCTGATCTAGTGAAAGGGTGAAACTTGAATCTAGTGGACCACCAGAGGGTAAGAATAACACCAGAGAAAATGGGTCCACTAGAAAAATTATGTATGTTAGTCTTAAATGTATCAGTAACTGTGAGTGTTACTGTCATAACTGGACAAATAATAACGTTTTCTTGCATTTTTTTAAGACTCTTCAGACTTTTATTAGACTGAAAATAAACTATGGAACACATATCAATGGTATTCCCTTTTGTCCATAGTAACATTGTAGGCACAAGAATTTCAGTAGTTTAGTAGTAGTAGTTCTGTAGTTTCAGTAGTTCTGTAGTAGTTAATAGATTTCAAACAAATAAAAATTCACTTTGGTTATGGGGATTTGTTTACTTGGGTGGTTGTTGGGTCAGTTTACTGAAGGGAATGAATATTGCTGTTCCTTTCATCTACCTTAGGTACAATAATTAACAAGACATTTGTTTCCTTGTTTCTTTGTTTGCTTGTTTGTTTGTTTGTTGCTATAAAAATGTTGCCTTTTTTTTTTTTTTTTACCTTTGCTAAGGAACCTACTCTTTGTTAAGGGACCTACCATTGAGTGAGAACTATGAAATAATATATGCAAAGTTACATGAAAGCTAGTAAATAAAACATGCAAAGGACTGTTTCTCTGTTGTGAGGCCAGCTGGCAAAGAAGAACTTGCTTTCATGTTATTAATTTCTCTTACTCTCCAAACTGTATGGCAACATCCTAATTAGGAACTTTCCTTCATCTATAGTATCTCCTAGATGATAGATACCTGGGAATTACTGGGAAAAGTCCCAATTTGTTCAAGCAAACTATACCAGGGACTCTTCATAATTCATTATTATTGAGAAATGATCTTTAGTAACTGGGAAGTAGTAATATAGATTTAACTTAGACATTTAATCTATCTGCACAACTACATGTTACCTTCATTGCCTACTTAACTATTCGCGCCATTATAATAAATTTACACATCTCAATCAATTTGTAATTTGTGTAATTTGTAGCTTTGCATGGTAGAGAAGTACTTAAATTTAAAAGATGGAAAATAAAGTCACAGAAAGAGTAAAGAAAAGATTCAGTTGAAAACCGCAAATAGGAACTGGGACTAAATTCATCCTCCTAGCTCTTGGAATCTAACTCTAGGACCATGAACGTATCGTGTAATTTTACACTGTTAGAGTATCCAGTTTGGTTTCCTGCTCAAATAAAATAAATTTCTGGTATGTCCTGTTGTGTATTTGCCAGCTTATAGTAGCTTTCTTAGAAATCCTATGTCAGCTAAAATGGCATTAGACACATATTTTGGTTTACGTAACACAGATTTGTCCCTCTCTCAACTCTTTAACCATCAGAGAAAGGACTGGCATCTCCAGGATTATTTGATATACGGAATCTAAATTATTCTGTGGAGATAACTATCTCTTCATTGATTATAGGAAGCCTCAGATACATAATATCCTAACTATGGCACTTTAGTCCTTCTGAGGGAAGGATCTTTGTTTTAGAGAGTTGGTCAGGGAACCCTAGGTGTGTAGTTGTTTCTTTGCAGAATCAAATCCCTGTGATCCCAACAGTGCCTTCATTGTTAAAAAGAATACCCTAAACAAGTGAAAGTTTGACAGTGGTGCCCCTGCTACATTTATTTGACACAACTCTTCTGGAAGTTTAAAGAATCTTACCATTTTTAACAGAAATGCAACTGAACTAGTAAGTTAAAATATAGGTAAATTATTTCTAAACTGAAGTGTATTTGCATAGGAAAAAAAGATGCTAAAAGGCATACAGGAAGATGCTCTAAATGTTATCTTAATATAGATAGTTTCCCAAAATTCATTATGAAATGGAAATAATGAGGATTTTTTTTCCAGAATTGTATTCTTTAGATGGTATAGTTACACAATGAAAGAAATATTACCATTTGAATTCCACTTCAAAAAATGATTCAGTCGAAGAAATGGAAGAATGATTCGTGGAAGAAATGTATTGTAGTGAGTCAGAAGCTTGCAGATATATATATATATATCTATATCATCTATATCTATAGATCTATAGATCTACAAATGTACACATCTACATATCTATAGCTGTCTGTGTGTGTGCATATAGTTATCAAGTTAACATAGTACCATCAGTATGATTTTCAAACTGTAATTAATTATGCTATTATTAGGTTCCAGAATATGCAGGGCTATAGCCTAATATGCCTACAATATGTCTACATTTACAGAAAAAAAAAAAAAAAAAAAAAAAAAAAAAAAAAAAAAAAAAAAAAAAAAAAAAAGATGGCTTCTGAAGCAATATTTTTCATTGGAATGTTATTTTCAATTGCATGGTAGCAAGATATAGATTTCTTGGTTCATATCCATACTCATACAAAACTCAGCTATGTGAAGCATTCAAGCATGTAATTAACTTAAATAAGGAATGCTGACAAGCCTGAGTTATTTCCTAAGTACAGTAAGATTATACATATGCTTAAAACTAAGAACACATTTAAGCACTTTGAATTAAGTCCGAAAAGTTTGAATCAAGCACTGCTGACTCATCGGCAATGCTAACTGAAATATTTGGAGTTTTTGTTTTCATTTTTCTTTCTTTTAATGTGTTTTATTCAAATGTTAAATAGGTTTGTCCCTGCTCAGCTTTCTAGAGTTTATAGATTGAGATTCCATTATAGCATGTTCAGCCTAGTTCAGGCAGGAAAATGAATATTGTTGAAATCTTTAAATCTGAATAGTCTTTTAAGTTTATTTATCACTGCCTTTTCTGTATGAGGATGGCTTATTTGCACTGTTAAACATCTTTCCATCTTTCTTATATTTCTCTGCTTAAGACAGCTAAATTTCCTAGACTTTTAAAAGAGTGTTTCCTAGCCAGATTGCTTCCAGCTGGCCATGAAGTTGGTCATTGATCTCACAGTCTCCTTTTGAATCTATTCCATTTCATGTAAAAAAAAAAAAAAAAAGGAGAAACACTCCTTATGAACATATGAACATATTACTCAATAGGCTTAAGAGTCATTTTGTATTGTATTGCAGCCTGTTTGTATAAGGACACACACAGAAAATGAGAATTCCAGATTCAAGTATGAGGACTGAGAATTCAGTTCCTTATCTGTTAACATTTTTATAATAACTAGCCCATTCATCCAGATTTCTAATTATTTATAGGTTAGATTTTCTAGAGTAGTGGCTGATCATATGTTATGATATCCTTTCCAGGGTAGCTACCTATTTTAGAAAAAAAAAAAAAAAAAAAAAAAAAAAAAGTCAAGTTTGTTGTCTTTAGAAAGCACAGCCAGAAAATAATTATTACTTATATTATTCGTCATTTTTATATGATAGTCTACTAGTTGAATAACCATTTAGGAAGCAAATTACATTGGTTTAATTCTTCTTTCATTTTGAGTTCAAAGGATTAATTTACCTTTTCTAGGAAACTGGGTTAATAATTGAGTTATAATTTAAGATACTTTTTAACCTTCCCTTCAACACTGAATATAGACCAAAAACCAATCCAAGAGTCATTGGTCATGGGAGAAAGAGGTGAAAGAAGGAAGAAATCTTATGTATTAAGCTTATGGCAAGGACATTTGCCTGAAAAAGTCCCAAAAAGGTCCTATGGGTTTTGGTGAAAAGTAGTATCTACCCTCTGGCTGTGCTTTAAAAGAAAGAGAAGTCAAATCTATTTAATTTTAAAGTATCAGCCAGATCAGAGGGTTTCTTTGATGGAGCTAAGAGAAACTGTTCTCTGTTCCTGAATTTACTCTTTCGAATCATTACAATTGCCTAAAGGTTTGTTTTGTTATCTTTTATTCTGCAGTACTACTCCTTGGTGCACAGTATATTCTGTAGCAGCTCTGACTAAGGGCATACTAGATGACAAAACAGTGCAGGAATTTATAACAGCATTAGCCCAAGCAGCTGTCCTCAAGCCCTAAGGGATTATCTCTGAAAGATAAGAAAGTTCAGCTGTAGCATTAAAAGGGTCAGGGTGCTACATTTGCTACAGAAAAGGGAGAAGTTTGGTCTAACAGCATTAGCAGTACAGCTACAGCGGGGAGAAAGATAGGTTTTAACTGTGAATGATAGTCAAGGTATAAAGGATGCACACTGGAAATTGATAGTAGCTTGCTATAAGAAGAGAGGGAAGAAAAGAAAAATAATATATTATTTAATGTACCTATGAGTAAAATTTTAGGACAAAATAAATGTTTTATAGAACCAAATATATAAGTATCCAGATGTAAGTGAATATAGTTCCACTAAGCCAGTTTGTACTGCCTGAGTTGTCCCAGCATAATATATGTTAACGTTCAAATACTGTGTCTAATTATATCTGATGTTATTTTATATTATTTATGATAATGTTCAAAACTAATTTTAAAGGGATGATTTGCTTTATTGCTAAAATTTTTGTGGGAGACTGGGAGAACTTTCATGTGAGATATGGAGAACTTGCAATATATTCAAACTTTCAAAAGTAATATTGATTCATATTTCAAAAGCCACATTATTGTTTATTGTATATCATGGGAGAGGGGAGGTGCTCCACTGGCTTACCATTGTAAGTAAGGAAAACTATGGCAAATGTATATAGTAGATCTGTCAAAACAAACAGATCTTGGGACTGTACTTAAAATAGCATGATCTTTGGGAATGGGAAGAAAAGCAGACAAAGACCAAACAAGTGTCAAGCTTCATGAGCAAATTAGATCAATAATCCAAATGTGAGGTCTTCAAAGGGCAAGAATGACGGTTATTCAGCTTATCCTTTCCTGCAGGGTAAATTATTCTAATACCATGGATGAGGCAATCAAGTTTTGAGGCAGTTAATCCATAATTCTCATTGTATTGTTGTTTCTTTAGCCTAATGGCCTGATCCTTCTCAAGGGTGAGAGAATAATTTTTCCATTGTCTACAGATGGATCCAGAATTCCCCATAAGAAATACCATGCTATTGCAATTCGTGAGAATTTTTTTAAAAGTCCCAGAAAAGGTGGTTCTATTGAATGAGATACTAAGTCCTGGAGCCAATAGAACTTTTTACATCAGCTGAGATCATAAGAGAAAGATGGTTAGATATCATTTAGGAATTAAGAACACAAAAGTGTCCGATATCTTTGTTTCAGTATCCCCAAATTCTGCTTTTTAAACAAAGGAAATTAAGCACAAAGAACAGAATAATGTAGTGGTGCTCTGTTTGTCCCCTGAGGACTGGACAGTTGAAGACCATAACAAAAACACGAAATGCACACATTTTTGACATCACAAAACTTCCTTTTTCTTCCATTTTATTTATTTTCTAAAGAGTCTTCATCATGACACTTTACATACATCCTATTTTACTAAGATACACTCTACTGCTAGAATGATTGCTCACAGTTTATTTTAATTTTACCTTATTTTAGTCAGTAATCCATCTTCACACTATGTTCCTCATATCCTGATTGTTCAGTTTATAATATCTGTGCACAATATCAGCTAGAATATGCACACACACAGAATTCTGGAGGGAAAAATCCTATAGTTTTCAGATTTCTCAAGAATTTTGAAGTTCTACTTTGCTGTTATTCCTAATGGATGTTGTTTCAATAATACAGGTTGACTTCAGTAAGTGTCAGCCACTGTACAAATGTTTCATACTGTGGATAGGAATTTTTACTGTAAAGATAACATTACAGAAGACAACACACCATTATATGTAGAAATGTAAGGAAATATTTACAGCACAGGAGACTGTAATTTACAGTTCCTTAGAGTTTGCCCTATTGATGATGAACTAAATACAGCTCAGCTTTTTCCTCTCTTCTCCTTCCTCCAACAACGAACTTAACAGCTGGCACCTCATTCAGGATATGTTTGACAGATAAAGGACTCAGATGCCAAGGTCTAGAATAAATTTTTTAGCAGCAACATCTGTGTCTGTCGCAAAGCCTGTGGCTGATTTCTTGGCTGGCCGCTTGGCTGCCTCTGCTGTGTCTGTGACTCCAGTCCTGGCGATGCTAACGGCCATGTAATGGCCCCTGGTGCCCTCTTGGGGAATTAAGCTGCTGATAAGCTTGCTAGATTGCCTTGTCCCTGGGATTTTTTTTTTTTTTTTTAATTAGAGAGACTTGCAGCTAGAGGAGTTTGTTCCTTATTTGAGAGGAAGGCCCTGAATAAATGCACACAAGTTCTGTGTGTGCAAGGCCAGTTAATGCATCCAGAAGAATATTTTCTTCTTCAAGTCATATTGCCTTTAGATATAACAACTCCTGAAGTAAATGTTGAAAATGTAGAAACAGAAAGATTCGCCAGAGAACAGATTGCATAGCTACCACAGACTTCGGTGTGTGGTGATATTAGGAATAGAGGACATTACCTCCTTCCCTTACAGAAGATGTAGAAATGTTCTTTATATGCTTTTCTAAAAGAGCAATGTTGTTAAGTATAATTGCTCTGAAAGGCTCATATTGTGAGCTCTTCTTTTGTTGCTTTCCCTTTTTTTTTTTTGTAAAGCATAATTAATCTCATTGTGCCTGGTACAGTCTCTGGTTTTCATTTACGTTCATGCTAATCGATTCAACTTTTCCTAAGATGGCTAATTTTTTCCCCTAAAGAATTGGTTTTTTTAATGGGTGGTTGGCACATCAGAAGGCAGGGAAGAGAACACTTTATTGAAAAAAAAGTGTAGGTTTATACTTTTGTTTTCTATACAAGAATTCTTAAAATAGATCTTCAGCCTCAAAGGATATATGTGCATATTTAAACTTAAGCCTCCTGTGAAAGCTTTTCTTTCTCTGTCTGTAGTTATTCAGATTCCGGCTTTGCCACAGGCTTTTAATGATTATTCAACTGAATTTTAGCCAAAATACTAATATTCTTCAGACTTATTTCTCAAATGCATTCTTGAAGATGAATAGTAAAGACAGGGTGATGCTCTCTGCCTTGCAGAAATCCTATTCCCTTTACGCACACAAATACAGTAACCCTTCAGGGCCTGATTGTCCAATTCCCATAGGTTCCTTTATGCATTTTAGTGGTATAAAATGCCTGCAAATATAGTAAATACTGCCAAGAGAGAATATTAGGGCATACGGAGCAGGTCAACAGAGTGGCTGAGAAAAGGATGTGTGACTGAAAGCCTCAAGCTATTGGAAACACAATGAAAAAACAGTCTGTGCATAGCTCTAATTTTCTCCAAGGCAGAAAAGACAGGCAGGGCTCTGGCTTGCCTCTGTGTACAGTTTCTTCCACCGAGGAGAAATCAGACAAAACCAAGGATTAAGCCTGGAAACTCCGGTGAGATGATTTAAACTAGGGGAAAAAAAAACAAAACAAAAAAAACCCCTCAGGAGTCAGGGGGAGAACACGACGTGGTAGATTTATATCCCTGTAATATCTAATATCATAGCAGAGGTATGACTTTGGCTCAAGATTGAGCCAAACTCTTAGGTGTCCTGCTATCTGATTTAGAGTCCTCAGTTATAGAGTAACATTATTTATTAAATGCATGGAAACACTGATACCTCAGAAAATAAGATTCACGGATATCGGTTATAGGCAGGCTAATATAACCAGATAGAAACACTGTGCAGAAGTCTATCTATCTACCCATGCAACTCTGAGAGTTAGGAATTTCAGCCAGGATTGGAGAGAAATAATCCTTTATTCAGAACAACTATCATATTCTTGAGCTAGCTGCTTAACATAGGACATTTTTTTTTTTTTTCTCTCAGGACGAATATTACAAAGGAAATGAATGTCATATGTTATGTCAAATGTCAAATGATCACCTGTAACTATAAACACTTTCTCTCTTCTTTTGCATCAGACTAGATATTTTCAAAAAATCAACTTTGTACCTAGAGGCAATATACTAGTGTCACAATTGAGAAAACCTTTAGAATTTAGATTTTGGGCAATAAGTACACAACTTTTAAGTTTTATCTGCAAACTTTCTGTTGACACTCTTATTAGAGTATCATAAAAATAAAATAAAATAAAACATCTATATTATTTCTTATTCTGTTTTTAATTTAATATTTTTCCTGTTATTTGCATAAGCATACATAATGGATTGTTAACAATATACTGAAAACCTGCTTAGAAAAGTTCTTTTCTTAACTCTATAATGGGTCAGAAGATTTTTGTGTATATTTTATTGTGTAGATTTCATGTAGATCTCTTTGTGTAGAACTCTTTTTTTCTTTTTTTTTTTCTTCTCTTTTTTTTTCTGTGGAGCTCTTTGTAAAAATAGATCAAGATTATGTAAAGCATTGGAAAATATATTGCAAGAAACTATTGCACATTAGTAAGGGATTGGAATATACAGCCTGCAAAATGCCTTTCCTCTTACTATTCTGTGATTCTGTAACATTTTAATTATATTATTGCCATTGAGGATAAAAAAGCAAATTAACAAACAAACAAGAAAACTAAGACCACTATTATAATGGCTGATTTAACAGGTTTCTTAGAAAACTTCAATACTGGGTTGTAATAATCATGAGTCTTTGAATATCAATATGTAATGATAACAGTAAGATATTGATTATGAGTATGTATAAAACCAAATAATGAGTTCAGAAAACCTGAATAATATTATATTTTTTTCCTTTTGGAAATAAAAGAATAATGCATTTTTTTAAGTCTATATTTTTTAGAAAGCATAGACTTAACATGAATATTTGGCTCTTTTGGTGTAGGACTTTATGGGGGATGACATATCTCCAACTGACAAATATTCAAGCAGTAATACTTAGCATTAATTTGACTAAGGTCAAGTGACAATATATCAGTAAAGGGACTAAAAAGTGAACAAACAAATTGATTAAATGAGCCTAGCAATGTACCCATCGGGATGGAACTGTATTTTGAGATCTGCTTCCCATATTTCTATTGTGAGAAATCAGTACAAATATTTAATAAGACAGGAATAAAGTGATGATATCCCAACACTTGCTAATCATAAGCTTGTGATTCTTTAAATGAATATATTACTGAAAAGCTACTGAAAACCTTGCTTATTTTCAAGAGGATCTATTGTGAGAGCATATCAGGACAGCTGCCTGATACTCTCTAAAACAGTACATAAAAGCTAATTATCAATATAGTGTGTGTTTGTGCATAAGATTGTGTGAGTGTATGAAGTCTATTGCAACAGAAAAATTCAGCGAACTCCTTGTAAAAATTCAGTGAACTCACTTCATGTAACAAGAAGATATATAGTAGAAATTAACACGGATGTCACAGGTTCTCGTTCTGTTGTATGAGCACCTAAAATTATATATATAGCAGTATACAAAAAATCCAGAACACTTCTTCATAGTTAATAGATTGATTTCTTCATATTCATTATTGCATATATTGAGGTCTATGGAACACAATCACATACATATTTTCCTCAGCAAGGTTCCTTGTTCAGTGCCTAAAATCCAGGGATCTTGTTGCCAAATAATTTGTGCAGCTCTTTTTTTAAATTATTTTTTTTTTTTAATTTTTATTTATTTATTTATTTATTTATTTTGTTTGTTTGTTTTTCTGCATACCAACCAAATGTTGCTCCAAAGAAGGGGTTACATATCTTCTTGTGAGTTTTTCTTCTGGGGATTGAAGTGTGTCATAAACATTAATTAATTCATTTTTATGACATCTAATGGTATTACTTGCAGATGATGAGCACAAGTGATGAACTGCATCAGGATTGATTATTAATTAAAGTTCAGGAAGTTGCAACAAAAAAACAAGTCCAAAGAAGTCTTATGGTGAGAGCTTTATGGCTAATCCCAACCCTCTTGAATTAAATAGCAAAACTCCCATTAACCTCTATGATGGGCTCACCAGTAGATCTGAAATTCCTACAGAAAAAAAAAAAAAAAGTAGTTTTTTTCCCTCTAATCCTCAAAGAATCATTCAGAATAACATGTGTGTATAATTAGCTTGGATAAGGTAATTAACTTTGATTTGGATTCACTGTCTTCGAACTTACATGGTATTAATATTGCACTGAGTGGAATTCATTAATTTTTGCTAAAGAGAGAAAATAAGGTTTACATATCATATAGAAAAATGTTTTTTTTGATTTTCACATACTATTGGCTTCCATATAAAAGTGTCATTTTTGAAGGAGAAGCCTCAGTTAAAACAAATGCCTACATTTTCTTTCATGTAAGACTAGTATCCATTTGAAAGAGATGCTATTGCATGCAACAATCCTTATGACCAAATAGACTGCTTATACCTTAAACCTCTTCTGTTTTAATTCCATAGCTGGCTAGTTCGTATGGTTAGTATGCTGTCTGAAAAAATAAGTCCCTGTAGTGTATAGGAATTGTTTGGATGGCATTGCAGATTTCTGATGCCAAGGCCTGAAAAATATTATTCCAAAGGCAGCATCTGGCTCCTTGGCACATTGAGTTTGTACTTTCTCAGTGCCTCTAGGTCAGTTGTATATTGGTCATATTTGAACACTAATTTTAGCTCCTAACTTCTGAGAGTAAAATACACTCATGACATTTTCTGATATTTCTAGATATTTTCTATATGTGTTTACAACACATATATAGGGAACATCTTCTTTGGCAGAGGATTATTAGTCCTCTACATTGCTATGTCTGACAGTTACCTGCATTTATACTTAGGTGGATATCTGTATGTATTATTAATACACACCTAAAAATATAGGATTTTCAATCATGTGTTCAATCTATGGTCATCTTTGTTAAAATGAAGACATTAGGGAATAGCTTTATTCACCCTTATCAGGTTGACATCTACCCCAGTGGCACTTGATTCACTTTTCAGGTTATCACAGAACGTTCTTTCATTCTCTCTTTAAATAGAGCTCTGACTGGTGGCGGAGCACAAAATTATGCTCATGTTCGTTGGATCAATTCACATTATTTCAACTTTTTATTCTGAGACTTCCTTTTATTCTTAGCTATCAGTTCTAAAAATGCATAACAACAAAAAAGACAAAAAACACTCATCATAGTGAAAATGATTCCCCTATTGTTTTTTTTTTTTTTTATTTCACTCCAGATCCCTCCTTATTCTCAAGATCTTATCTCTTTTGTGCACTGTATTTCTTATCGTTCTTTATTTCAGCTCTGTCTTCCTGCTTTTTTTTTTCTTTCATGCTATGTATCGCTTTTCATGTTAAATTTATACTTTCTTTTTTTCCAAATTCACTTCACCTTTTTCTCCCTGACAGCTAAATCCTATAATATTTGTTTTATCTCATTGGTAAACATACCTCATAGGTCTTGCCTTTGTTTTACTTTTCTCTGCTATGGCACAATGTATTAATAGCGTACAAATAAACCAATAGTGAAATTGATATTATTATAGCATATATTAGCTTAGCTAGATGGAATGTTCATTGACATTCAGAAGATATCTAAAACACAGAATAGAAATAGCACAAAGATGACTGCATAGTTTACAACCATAAACAAAGACGGGTAAGAAATAAAGTTAGTGTCTCAGTACAGAAAAGATTACAATAGTCTACTTTTTGCTTTACCTCTTCACTACCCTTATTCAAGACTTTTAAGACATACACTTCTTAAAGAAAGATCTAATTTAGTTAAAAGTTTGTTCAAAGGAGCTGTAACACTGATGGAGAACCAATTGTTTGTGTAAGTGAATCTTTAAAACAGGTATACAGTCCATTCGGTCAGATCCCATATCACATCCCTCTTCTTTGGAGTTCAAAGCACTGTATACAAATATGGTGGTAACTACCTCGATGGAAATATGATTCACTGGTTTACTGAAAATGGAAGAATAGGTTTAGGAAATTAACACAGAAATTGAAGAGTTAATGGTTTCATTTTTTTCCCTTCCTTGGTGATTTAAGATTTTTAAGTATTTTAGGTTTTCAGACTGATAAGAGAAAAGCAGTTCAGCTTGAGAGTCAATGTATGGTGTTATATCACTTGCCTTTAAAAGGATCCAGAAGGGGTGGGATTTCCTAATAATGGGAGATGTCACATTCAGTCTCAGAGTTTTAAAACCCCCACAGGGCATTTTAAATTCACTCCAAAATCCGATCCTTGCCATGGAATTCAAATCTTCATAATTCTGTCACTTTCCAGGGAATATGGACTTGAACGATTTTTAATGGTATTACGATAATGTATCTCAGAGTATTGGCTTTAAGGGAATTAACTTTGTCACCTTGTAATTGGCAGAACTGGGACACATAGTTAAAGCCCAAGCAGCCACTGTTCATTTTATCAACAAGAGCCCTGCTGATGATATAATGTTTTATAGATTATGTATGACAGTTTTACATCTGCTAAACATCTTTCAATACTAGATTTTTTTTCACTTTTGTGTTAGAGCTAGTGGAAGATTATTTGAACTAAAATTACCTTCATGACTCCATATGCAAATATATATATATTAATTTGTACATATTTGTACTTTTTTGTGAATGTGTAAATGCCTCAGGAAAAAAAAAAAAAAACAGCATACTCAGACATATTCACTTTATTGACAGCAGTTCAATGCCGAACATTCATTTTTTTCATAATTTTTTAACCTAGAACTCATAGACAAATTAATGTAGTTCATTTTTTTTAATTTATTTATTTTGTTAGTAATTTCATCTGCACCAGAAAACAGTCTTAGAATAATTATACTGCACTGTACTGTTCAAGATATTTTACATCAGCTTAGTCAAGAGTAGTTTAAATGATCTTTGCTGTTATGGAATTTAAAACTAGTATCAAATCAAGCATACTAAATGATTAACAACTTGCAGACAGCCTGCTGGGAATGGTATAAACACTAAAATATAATCATGATGAGTCTTAATTATTTGCCATAAAAATTACAATGTTTCATAGAATCATAGAATCATAGAATCATAGAATGCTTGAGGTTGGAA
>VZSG01001821.1:0-12678 GCA_013398315.1 Nothoprocta pentlandii
TCCATTCTCCCCTATGCTGAGCTCTATGCATTCCAGTTGTTCCCTCACATAAAGAGCAACTCCGCCACCTCGCCTTCCTGCCCTGTCCCTCCTGAAAAGCCTATAGCCCTCCATGGCCACATTCCAGTCATGGGAGCTGTCCCACCATGTCTCAGTATTCATGGATAGAAAGTTTGCTAAAAGACTTATTTATCAGTGCCTCTTTCCCAGGGCACTGCTGACATGGAGAACTGAAGCCCTTGAACATAGTGGTCAGTCATGGCTCAGAGGAAGACGGAAGTCTTTGTTGAAAGTTCCTGGACTGTGCTGTGCAATCCTGCAGGACACAAGCCCCATAAGAGCATGTGGTTCCTTGCTCTTGATTATCTTAAACTGCATACAAACGTCCTGTTTATTTTAATTATGTATAAAACACTAACTGTCCTGCATGACCATTTTCCACTTGCAGGAATGGTTTATAACATTAGTTAAAATGATCCATATATACTGTGGTCAATTCTACAGCAGGCAGTGCCTGAGGAATCCCTTGGACAATCAGATTCTGTGGATGTTAATCAACACATTTAAGTATGGAAGTAGAGCCTGTTGGCTGAATGCCCTGATATCCCACTGTGCCACATCTGACCAGCTACATCTGAAATCAGGTTGAAAAGGAGGTAAGGTTAACTATGAGTCTGCATTTAATTAAATTTGTTTTATTAAATTATTATTCCCCTAGCAGATTGCAAACATGGAAAAATCCAAAGGAAAATAAATTCAAATTTATCAGCCTTTAGCTAAGGACACAATTTTCAAGGGTAAGGACTTTTTAATTGATTTGTTGACAGCCAGCTATACATTTCACCATAACCTGTCCATTTCTCAGGTATATATCTCTCACAAGGACTGTTCCTTAACTGCTAAGGGCATGCTATGTAAATACAAAGCCATTGCAATGTCTGTCTCCAAATTAAAATAAGGTCACTGATGCCAAATATGACTTTTCCGTTGTATGTTTCTTATATGAAGAACAAAAGACAGGCTTGAATAGGACGACCTTAATTACAGAATGAAGGTAGAAAAAATCAAGCAAGAAGAACAGAAACAAAAGTTCTGTTCAAACAAAAGATCTAAGCCAACCACATGTACTCAAAATGAGGAAGCTCCAGAATCCTTTAAATATGATGATATTTTTTAAATTTTTTTGCAGTTTTAAAAATAAACACTGACCCTATACACAGTGGCGGAGTCTCAGAACAATTTACAACTAGAAGATTCTGTTATTGTCTTTATTTCCCCAACCTCTGAGTGCTGAGAAATAAATTAGTCTGGGATTCACAATAAACCCCGAACTGGCTGAAATGAAAAACTGCCTATGAGCAAGGCTCTGGAGTAAGTGTCTGTGTCCATCCTCAGTCACCACCAAGAGCCTCACGGGACATGGATAACCAGGTGTGCACATCTGCACACACAGAATCCTGGTAGCTGGTGCATAGCCAGTACTGGAAATCATATCTCCTCCTCCATCCTGAGAAAACTGCAAGCTCCAAAGGACAACTGCAGTTACCCAGACTGGCATCAGATATTCGGCTTTCAGTGTTTTTTCCTCAGCTATGAAAAAAAGAAATGTCACTACACATTGCATTGCTGATCACATGTCAGATTGTTTACACCCCTTAACTCAAGGATAAATTATCTCCAGGATACCATGAGGTTCATAATATGAACAAATGACAGAAACTGTGCAGTGATGTATTACAGATAAATATAATATGATAATCAGCACATTAAAGGGATTCATGTTTTAGAAGGATATTTCAAAAACACCTAGATTTATATTCCTTCTTGTTGTAGCAGCATATACACTTGTAGTCTATCCATTTTCTTATTCTTCTACTGTAAGACCATTTCTAGTTTTTACAATTAAAACTATATGAGTACTGGGATATATTTCCATCGCTAAATAATATTCTTTGTTGAAGTTAGATTTCATTTACAGTAAGGGAAAGAAAACAAATTTAAATAATTTCTTTCATGAGTTTCATGAGCAAAAAAAAACTTTTTTAATTGTAACAGTATTGCAATCTGTTCAATCCATTAATCTAAATGACCGGCAAGATCCTCAGCAGAGAGTCAGTGACTTTAACACAGGGAAGGCTCCCAGCGAGCTGAGCAGCCAAACCCCAGTAGAGAAGGGGGACAGGGGAATGTGTCCTTTTCACCAGCCCCACGGGTCGGCTTGGGTGATAAATGAATGCCAGTGCCAAAACAGGAAGAAAGAAAATGAGACGCAAGTGAAAGAGAAAGAAGCAAAGCCAGGGGATACAGACAGAGCAATTCACTTCTGGGCAGATACATTTCCAAGCCATTTTTGGCATAAAGTTTTACCTTGAACTCTTCATTTATTTATGGCACCTTATTTAAACAACCTTAATGGAAGGTCAAGAGCACATCAGATTGCCAAAGCGCTTTTGTTTGTGGTCTGATATCAGGTTTCTCTCAAAGATTGCTCTCCTACAGGTTACACAGTAGTGGAGCTGAAAGACTAGAAGGAGGAGGTGGAAGGAGAAACAGTCAAGTAAAGAAATGTGCTTTTTTTGTTTGTTTGTTTCTGTTTTTTCTTTTTATGATCCCAAAAAAAAAAAAAAAAAAAAACACACATTGCTCTACAGGGACTTCCACTTCTTTTAGAAAACAATGGAAGAAACATGGAAGAAACATCTCTTTAACAAAACACACTTTATTGCATTTACTGTTATTTGCCTGTTTCTCACACATCTGCTCTAATGTTTAGCTAACTGTAAAATAGATCTGGATCCTCATGTTAGTCCTCGACTCTCTAGACTAATTTTCCATTTAGCTTCCCAGACAGAAATCATGATTTTTCTGAGTGAGGTGTGTTTCAGTAAGTTTGCTCCAAGTGTTCACCAGAAAGTAAGGCATTTAAATTATAAACCAAATACTTTGAAAAGTTTCAGCTCTATTTGTGAAAAGATAAGGGCATCGTTACTATGAACTTTCCTGCCAACGAAAACCATTCCAGCTGACTTCTACTTTGAATAAATAGAGATTATTTTCTAGTAATATGAATGATTTAAAAAGAGATAACAACTTAACTTAAAATACAGTCAGGAAAAGGTTATTTAAAAATGACTCTTAATCATCCTGGCCCTTGCTCCTTAAACGACTTGCTCCCATGTAATTTTTTTAGCAACTGAAGGCTCTTGGACTCCAGTAATGTATTTAAGGCTACCTAATTATAAGCATATATTTTACTCATAATGACTTCAGTGGGACTGTTATTCTGTTCAGACATGTACAAAATTTCTTCATTAAATCAGGTCCTTGAGTGGCAGGTCACGTCAAAGTGAAGAAGGCCTTTTCCTATCTGAAATTTCACCACAGGACGTAATTTCTTTCTTGGTTGAACAGATGTTGTTCAAGTTATTCTTCTAAGTGAATATGTCAGTTGATTTTGGAAATGACTCATGAAATAGACTAGCTGAAGCATCTTTTCTTTTCACTCGTGTAGTCGGCCCCTTACATGTCGGCTAGGTGCAGAACCTATGTTTTCAAACCTGTGCTTGAAAACACAAATGAAAATCTGTGAAGCATGAAGCAGAGACTTTGCACCAAGAGCGTGGTGATGGCAGATACCAGGTGCTGCCAGGTCAAGCTTGGGTGGATCCTGGAGAACTGCTGGTCTCTCAAGGCATGTCTTGTGAGTATCCTTCCATGTGAGCCATGAGGTTGGTATTCACACTTCCCACTAGAGAAAGTGTCTTCAGGGACAGATCTGGGGATGGCTGAGGTGTGAAGGTGGTAAGTTTTAGGCTTTCTTATCTTTGCGGTCTTCACTATTGCATTCTCTCGCCATGGGCGTACACTAACTCGTTTGGAAGAGTGCGAGTGCAAGGTCCTGCACATGGGGAGGAGTAACCCCAGCTATCAATACAGACTGGGGACCGGCCTTCTGCAAAGCAGGTCTGTCAAGAGGGACCAAAGCAGGTCTGTCGAGAGGGACACTTGGAACCTGCTTGGACGCAGCCCTGTGCCCCGTGCTCTAGGTGACCCTGTGTGTGCAGAGGGGTTGGACTCGATGACCTCTGAGATCCCTTCCAACCTCAAGCATTCTATGATTCTATGATTCTATGATTCTATGACCTGGGCGTCATGGTGGACAACAAGTTGACCATGAGGCAGCAGTGTACCTGGTGGCCAAGAAGGCCAATGAGATCCTGGGGTGCATTAAGAAGAGCGTCTCCAGCAGGTTGAGGGAGGTGATCGTCCCCCTATACACAGCCCTGGTAAGGCCACATCTGGAGACTGTATCCAGTTCTGGGCTCCCCAGTACAAGAGGGATGTGGAGCTGCTGGAGAGAGTCCAACGCAGGGCTACCAGGATGATCAGGGGCCTGGAACATCTGCCCTATGAGCAAAGGCTGAGAGAGCTGGGTCTCTTCAGCCTGGAGAAGAGAAGGCTGAGGGGGGACCTGATCAGTGTCTATAAATACCTCAAGGGAGGCAGTGAGGAGGAGGGGCCGGCCTCTTTTCAGTGGTGGCCAGCGACAGGACTAGAGGAAACGGCCACAAGCTGAGGCACCAAAAGTTCCACAGGAACTTAAGGAAAAAAGTTCTTGACAGTGAGGGTGGCAGAACACTGGAACCCAACTAAAGTCGACTAAACCTGACTGGATGCAACCCTGTGAACCGTGTTCTTCTGTGTGCAAAGGGGTTGGACTAGATGATCTCAAGAGGTCACTTCCAACCTTAAGTATTCTATGATTCTATGAAGAGCAGGAAGATCCCGCTTTTTGTTTGTTTGTTTGTTTTACTTTGTTGATACATCCAGGACAGGCCTGAGGCCACCTGTGTAGTCTGGCCTGGCTTTAACCCAAGGACTCTGTAGTGGGAGGCAGAGATGCAACTCAATTGCAGTTTCCATGTGTGAAGCTTGAAAACTCTTCTTCTTTCCCCTCTTTAACCCCTCATATCAGCAGACAAAATATCATTTAACATTTACTGACCACAGAGTAACGTTAACAGGATTAATTCTTCATATACTTTGTGTTGAGAAGGCTGGGATCCTAAGCTGTAAATCTCTAGATAAGAAAAACAAATTTTGCTAATTCCTCCTCCTTATGGACCAAAATTGGGGCCAGCTCTAAAGTTGCAAAACATGATGGCAAAACAGGTTTCATCAACACATATTTCAGATGGGGAAAACAGAGGCTGCCTAGGGAAAGAGATTTCAAGACCAATTATTTCCATTGCTGCAGTTGGAATCACAGTTGTCACAACATTTAATCTTGAGTCAAGCTATCATTGTCATAGTTTAGGGCTATGCTTTCTGATACTTACAACAACAAATCTGAAGTCAGTTATGTGCAGTAAGGTAGAGCATGAAAGGCTATCCTGTTTCTACTTCAATCTCACGGCTCATTACCTAAGAGTAACCCAGAATCCATCCCAGAATGGTGTCAAGGGCAGGAGGAAGGTATGCAGCAACACCCAAATCCTCTGCTGAGAATAAAAATAATCTAACAGATGACTTCTGAGCCTGTACCTTTTTCAGTAAAAGCTGTTTGGCATGGTCTTATAACAACACTGCACTTTATCACCCCAGTGTCACCCAAGTGCTATGTTACTTTGCAGGCCTACTTGCAGATGAAGTGAATTGTGATGCTTAGTATTGGCCGGGATTATTAAAATTAGAGACCTAAAGAAATATTTAGCTTTCTCCGGATGCTTTTCTATTACTGAGAAAAAGGAACTTCTCCAACAGAAAACACAACAAATACACACCTCTGAACATGATATTGCTACTTAAATCCTTAAACACAGATTAGATTTGGTATTCAGTCTGGAAGCTTATACACAAATCTCCACTAGCTGAATTTTAATTATCTAAGATTCCTGTTATCGGAACAAATGTGTTGACCCCAGGTATCAATAAATTTTTCTGAATATTTTCTTGATTGCCACAATTTAAATATCAGTTCAGCTATAGAGTTTACATATGCTATTAAAGTTATGAAGTTTGTTGCATGTTGCATGGTGTTTTATTAACACTATAAGTCAATAAAAATTCTGATGTATGAATAGTTATAACTGGAATTATTACAGTATTTTTTAATTGTTGCAACATATAACTGAGTGATACTAATTTCTTCTTATGTTACTGCAGACATATTTGCGTAGAAGTCCTTCTTTTAGCTGTAATTCATCTTTATTTGTCTTTTCTGAGGTATAAAAGGATATTTCAGATTTTTAGGTTTTAGGAAGGTCTTGTTTTAATCCCTTTGAATGCATAGCTTTCTTTACCATCTTTGCCTTATACAGGGCACATCTGAGAACTTTACAAAAAGTGCAATATTTTCCTCTAATTTCATTGCAGAAATTTAGCTAGAGCTTGTACCACAGACATATCCAGAAATAATTACTTCAAAATTGCCACAAAATATTACTATGCTGTTGACTGAAAATGCCCTGCCCCGACTTACTTTATATCATTGTTTATTGTGTTTCTGGTTTTTAACAGATATAAGCAAAACTGAAAACAGACTTTTTTTTTTTTTTTATTTCAAAACAGGTACCTGGGCCTGGAAGACATCAGATTTACAAACACAGCTCCCAAGAGACATTGAATACTTGGTTGCTTTTTCAACTACAGCAAAGGATATCTCTATAAACTGTAAATGACTAGTTTGACTAAACTGTAAAACACTTCCTTGTAAAGATTCTGGAAGATTAAAAGCTACACAACCTACAGGATGCCTTAGGAAAAGTATAGGAGACACCAGAGCTTTTTCAGTATTTTGCTCTGAAATAGTAAGGACCATGAGTTAAATTAATATGTATAGGTATAAGTCTTTGGGTATATTAGATTAAAACAGTAGAAATCCTTGTGTGAACATGCATTTCAGCTCAAGGATAATTCATTACATTTCAGTACAAATTTCTTCCTGTTAGACTAAAGTTAATTTGAAATTAAACTCTCTAAAAATTGAAGTATCAGTATTTGAAAACATTCTTTACCTTAGTTTAGCAGCAGAATCTGATGAAATGCCTGCCTGCAATTCATAGATGGAGACTGATTAAGAAAATCAAAAAAAAAAAAAATAGAATTAGGGTGTTTTAATTGGACCAGACATCTGGAGGTTCATGTAGTCCAAGCAACTACTTGAAGCTAGGCCAGATAGAGCAGGTTCTTCAGGACTGTCCAGAGAAGTTGTGAATATTTGCAGGGATGGAGACTCCGCAAACTCTGGGCACCTGGCTCAGTGCTCAATTATCTTCATGGTGAAGTTTTCCCTTGAACCTAATCAGAATTTTCTATTATTTCATTTTCTATCTGTTGTCTCTTGTCCTATCACCATAAGAAGAGCCTGGTTCTATTTTCTCTAAAACCTACCACAATACAATACCACCTACAAGAACAATAAGATAAAGAAGTGCTGGACAGATCAAAGAGGAACTTCTGAAGGAATATTGTGCTGATTAATTCCGTTGGCATTGATTCACTTCTTGCGATCAGGAGAGAAGTAAAACTAGTAAGGACTTTCATGCAGATGATGCAAATACTTCCAACATGCAGAGGAGCACATTATCAACATCAGCGAGGTGGAGGCCCAGAAGAGCCACATAAAGCAAAAATTGCACTAACTCAGGCAACACAGTCCTTGTGATTTACTTGTGGTGCCCTGACAGTGTTCACATGTTTTGGTGATTGCATGAAAATTCTAACTAAGTCTTGTAATAAGACAGCATACTAGCCAATGCAACTCTCCTATGCACTGAATGGGACAGCAACTGAAACAGCAACAATCAGGCTAATGTAGTTCAGAGTGCTCGGCAGCTTCAATGCACATCAGCTCCATGCAACTGTGTCTGAATGATTTTATGCTACAATGCTGGGAGAAGAATGTGGCCATCAGGCTCACCTAGTAGCCCTACAACCCCTAAGGGTGATGAAGATGAGCTAAGCTGAAGACTTCACGATCCATCCAAACTGGTGTGGTGGTTAAACATCTCAGTTGTGACCCAAAGTGACTTTTGAGAGCTGCCTCCAGCATGTTGTGCTTTTTGCTACGGCTGCTGACCAAGCACTCTCCTGACTGCCCTCATCCCACACAGCCATGGGGAGCCATAGGGAGGTGCATGATCACGGGAAAGTTTTGATGCCTTGGTCTGGCACTGAATACCACATCCCTATGCTCCCTATCCTTCCTGTTCTCAGACCACTGGGTATTTCTATGGCAGGACATTTCAGTCAATGGACTGAAAATGTAATTCAGAAAGGCAATATTGAGAGGAGAAAACCAAGCAGATGGGACTCAATGTCTGACTTGGGCTTTCATTTGTATTTTTCTAAGAAATTATTTTATGCGTAAGGAGAGCATATTCATATCTTTTACAAGTAACTGGAGGGAGAAGATGACCAATGGCTGGGCATGTTAGCTGAAACAGAAGCTCACGTACGTATTTGTTAATGTGTCTAATGTGTGTTAATTCATTGGAGAGGAGAGGAGAGGAGAGGGAAAGGGGAGAGGAGATAGGAAATGAAAAGAATAAAGGAGGAAAAGAAAGAGTTGGTGAAGCCACGGCTTTATAAATAAACGGAATTTGCTCCAAAGCACAGGCTGTAGCCATTCCTTGCTCTGCATAGGAGTAAGGATGTATATACAATGGCTGCACTTTCTGTTGAGTGTCCTTTTGACTGTCGCTTGTGACAAGCGACACAAATCACAAGTCACTATCACTAAAACACAGTTATGTGTCCTAGAAAGCCTTTAACAGGGAACTACAGAAAATATCACATTCCCCAGCATGAGAGCAAGGCAACTGACTAAAATCTCAGTGGAAGTTTAGACAGATAAGTTTAGCCATTACATCCAGATGAACAGGAACTGTTATTGCTCAAGGTCAACATCTCACAAGGCAAATAGTAATTCCATGAACAGCAGCATGGCCCCGTGCATTGGGCTACGGGTGGTAACACTAGCATTTGGAAGGGGTAACTTGCAGGATGTCTAAAATGACTGTACTGTCCTTTGGCAGAGACTTGCTCCAACAGCGAAGCAAGTCAGGTTTGTGGAGCTGACAGCATCACGGACAAGATGCTTTGTATTGGTGAGCCTCATGAGAACTGTTCATTTGATACTGATACATTACTGTGTCAGTAATTACTAACTACTGATTAGTAAAAATCAGTAATTACTGTATTTCCTTAAACAACATATTTGGGATATATTTCTTTGTGCTGAAGTTTCCTACTGCAGATATAATTAATAAATTTTGATAGATATTTTATTAGATAAAATACTTCTTTTTTAAAGCAATCAAGTAGCTATAAGCTCTCTCAGAATCAACTGCTACAGCTTTTCCTGTTAGTTTCTTCATGAGGTTCCCCAGGGGGACTTTTGTAAAAAGAATCAGCCTTTGCAGAGGGCGATGGGGACCTGAAACATTCTTTCCATGCTCTGTTGTTTACAGATGGTGACGTCTGAGCAGCTCAGCTGAGTTCATGATCACTGGGCCAGAAACTGGAGCAAGCCTAGTTCCTTTAAATTTTATATATGTATGTATATGTGTATTATGTATGTATATGTGTATTTATATTTTCATATATGTATGTACACCTATGTAAGCATGTATATGTATGTAAGCATATATATGGCATGCTACCATTTCTTCTGTTCTGTCTCACTGCTTGGGAGGAAATTCCTCTAAAGATTCACATTGGCATTTATTTCTCATTGTGTGCCATCTTCCAGTTGGCCTACTCTACCTTCCAAATTAACTTCAAGTCCTTTAGCAAGTGAGAAAGGAAGAAGAAACAAATCTTCATCTTCAATATTGAATCTGTATGGCACTATTAACATTTCTTCTTATTTATTCCTAAGAGACTTAAGCTTCCCTGAAGAATTTGTTATGATGAAATGCAAGGAGTTGATTGAAATGATTAAATACCATATTCTCCGAATAAATGTTCAGGCTGAAATATGTCCCTCTTGAGAAGCAAAGAGAAGGAAAAATAAATTTTAGTTATTACAAAAAAGTCATCCACAATCTGTCCTTGTGCTATCAAGGAACAGCAGAATAAACATGACTCAATTATAATTAACAGCACTAATAACAGAATGGAAGTAACAAATTTATTGAATTTTCTAGAGTTTATTTAAAGAAAGTGAAGTTAGAATCAGGAAAATTGTTCAACAATCACAGTATAATGATGCATAAAATATAAATTACTTAAATACTTTAAATCTTATAGAAAGAAATGTCTCTTTAGTTTTGTAGATAAAATATGCTAGTTAAACTAGTTCATTGAGAGTCATGTTATCTCCTGGTAAATCTCAGAGCATTTTTGAGCTTACTTTTATAATAAACTCAGGCCTTATGAAATGCATTAAGAAGAAAAAAAAAAAGGGAGAGAAGAAAATCTCTAAATTTCTGGTTTGGCTGAAGTCGACAGCAAAATTTCAGCAGCTTGAAAAATTCAATCATCTTATTATCCTATGTAGTTATACATATCAAATTTAATTAATTTACATAGAATAAACAGAGTATTGTGGCATACAGAGAAATGCACATACAAAATTTCCATGCAGAGTAACTTCACCTAGATCTCTTGAGACAAGATTATCTTCAAGTAGAAGATAATCAGTATTCTGAGCAGTGAAATAGCTACAAAACAAATGAAAAAATAAAATGTTTTCAAAAATACATCTGTTTGAATTTTTTCTTAGTTTTTCAAAACTGGTGTATTGATCATTTTTTGAGGAAAAATGTTATGCCTATTTCATCTTTAAAAATCCAGAATTCTATTAGTAATGTATCTGTGTGTACATTTGTGTCTATACAAATATATGGATAGATTCTGTCCATATGCAAATTGTCATACAAAAAAAATAATCTCTTGTGATGAATTTCATTTTTTTCTTCTGCTTCCTTTCTGCTTGTCTGCTTTCTCTCTCCTCTGGTATGCACAGTGCACAACACAGGTTGGTGCACTATATATAGCTCTAAAATTGAGTGGTGTCTTTAAAAATGCATCTCCTGTCAAGCTTTGCTGGAAGCAGCTCCACATGGAGGGTTTGCTGCAGCCAGAGGCTTACAAGCACTGTGAAAGCAGGCTAAGGTAGGAAAAAGAGAGAAAAGTCACTGGCATGGATTTTTCTTGGCACTTCCACATGGGCACAGACAATGTCTTCCATGTCCTTTGGGTTTCCTCTCACTCCCTGCGGTCCCCAGTTGCCTTAACTTGGGAATTAGTGTGACTTTTCTATACTATTAGACTAACCCGGTCATGCTTATGTGCAAAATAAGGAAAACAGAATCTTGGTGTTTGAGATTTTTTTCATTATTTACATATCTCGCAAAACTTAGCGGTTGTTTCCATAGGAGATTAAAATAAATGAGGATGACCAGTTCTTCAAATCTCTCCCAGACAGCAGGTGGCTGATGCTCCGGATCCTCCTCACCTCCAGCTATTTGTATCTGCTGCTCAGATCCAAACCAAAAGAGAGACACAGAGTGTGATTCTCACACATATGTAATGCTTTCCTATCTGCTATCCAGGACTGGGCCCTAAACTTTTTCTCAGCTGCCTTGCTTCAAGCACCTATGAACTGCAACCTTCACTTTTGCAGAGGATGGGAAGGGGTGGACCCTGTGAAGCTCAGCCAGAAGTTATTAACATACGCTTCAGTTGTATTACTGAGGTTTGAATCTCTCAGTGCAATCCATCTCAATTTTATGAATGCCTACTCTCTATTAATATATCTAAATTCATTTCCCTATTCTCCTGTTTTGTTAAATATTATTATGTTTTATTGAGGTTACATAAATTCACTGTTCTACTCCCATCTTCTAGGTTATTAAGTAATGTGGTATGCTCAAAGGTGACCAGGTGATTGAAATTGCACTGTTTCATTTAATATCCTGAATCAGAAATGTAACTTTTAAGCCATTGTTGAATGCAAAGCAAACAGAAAAGACTCAAACAAAGTCATTATCAGGAGATATTTTTTTTTACTGCGTTGAGACCACATTCCGTCAGGCAATAGAGATCAGCAGAAGTAACTCCCTCCTTGTACATCTGATCACAAACTATACTAACAGTCATTAAAGTTACTCTGAATTATTTCCTTGAATCATTCCCGAACAGAAGATGAGACCACAGCTGGCATCAAGGCTAAAGAAACAGACTATCAGCCTGACACTTGCTTCACCAAAGTTCTCATTTTCTATTTCAGTGCTCCTCCATTAAAGGTCTTTTTTAACTAAGAAACTCTGCATGGCCTTGGACTGATACCTAAGGCTGTAGCTGCTGGAGGCTGGTGTGGGATGGTCACTGAAAGGAGAAAAACACTGAAGAATGTATGGATTTCCAGATGGAAAGAGAGCAGGTAGAGCAGGAGATGCTGTTCTAATATATTCTTGGGGCCAGAATTGGAGTCCGTGTGATTTTCCTTCATATTATCTGTGTTTTAAATTGCTTTGCTTTCTATTTCTATTTGATTAAATGTTTATAATCATATTCTACTGCTGTTCCCATAACATTGAGGATATAACAAAAAACTTATATTTAGATTCTCTCTATTCTACACAGTCTTACTAAGCTATACTGAACCAGAACATCACCAGTTGATGTCAAAGCAGGGCAAAAAAAAAAAAAAAAAAAAAAAAAAAAAAA